>JADLZK010006306.1:0-30355 GCA_015847255.1 Hyparrhenia diplandra | reverse complement strand
CAAGCCGGATGTACAGCTTCTCGCCATAGTTGCTGCTTCTTCCAGGTGTCGACAAGATCCCCAGTCCAAACCAAGCACCTTGACTGGTCGGCTACGGCACCGCTGCTGCTCAGTTGGCGTAAGCATAGGCGGTGCACGAGCAGTTACTGCTGCACTCAGCCGCGCACTGCTCAAAGCTTCTGTTCCGAGGAGCACAAACTTGTCAGGAACTCTCATCGCGGGCAACGCCACGAAGTGACTTCCTTGCTGTACCTGCAGAGGGCTCCGTCCTCCGGCATCCCTCGAAGAGTTGGAGAACGGCAGCGACGGGCTCAAAGCCCCCGAGGCACTGGCAGACGCCGGCGCAGCCCGGTGAAGTCGCAGCCGTGCTAAAGCTCACACGAGCCGTACAGGCCGTAGCCACCGTTGGGCGTCTGGAGACGACGGTCCACGCCGATCGAGTGCTGGTGTCCCAGCCAGTGAGCTTCATCGTGCCGGTGTGGTCGAGCATGATCCGGAAAGTACGGCGAGCCGTCGGAGACGGTGTACACGAGGTCAGAACTCGTCGCCGGTGTTGACGATGGTCTGGTACACCATCGAGCTGGGGAGCTTAGTGTACATGCCGCCGACACCGACTACGCCGCTCCACACGCTGATGCGCAGTACGTCGGCCGGTCCTGCGCAGCACCATGAGCTGGAGGTTGGAGACAGAGTCTGCAGGCCAAATCGAGAAGTCTCCCGTGGGACGGTCGCCGAGACCTCCAAGAGATCAGCGCCCGCGGGCGCAGACCTGTGGATCAGCAGAACCTCCGCGCCTGGGAGAATGGTGTCCGCCTGCGTGACTGCTCCGCTATACGGGACTGCGCGCCATTGGGCAGCCGAGTACTGGTCTCTCGGTCCAGCAGTAGCCCGCTGGGGAGGCTGCGGTCGCCGGGCGCAGGCGCATGCTCTCATGGCCCTCCGCAGAATGCGGCCTTGGGAGTCCGGGCCAAAGACTGGTCGAGCTGCTGCCGGGCGGCAAGCGCCGGGGACTGGCGAGGTGCTAGACGGGTTGTCAGCGCTGGCGCAATCTAGCCACCGACGCGCGGCTGGCGGCCCGGAATGCCGGAACCGTATGGGCAAACGTACATAGCTCGTGGTTGGTGCCGCCGCCATGAACGGGGAGAAGAAGCCGAGAGCAGACGACGCTGAGATGAGCAGGTCGCCGGAGAGTGGCCTCACGCTGTCAACGTCATCGGATTTGCGCACACAAATCATCAGAGGAGCAGCAGACAAAATGTGCAAGGCAGGCCATGCCCATTGTTTCTTCGACCCCGCTCAAGCGGGCATGCAAGTCCGTGGGCTTAATGAAATGGCACCAAGATATAGATCAGGCTGTACACGGGAGGCATGGTGGAAGATTACATCCGTGAGGAACCAATAGTCCTATCTAATTTGATCAAATGCAAAAGTCAATGCCGTGCAGCTGGTCTAATAAAATTTACGACACACATGATGCCAAATATGTATTTCAGAATAATGAACAAGCATTACAAGATTTAGTCCACATTATGATCTATCTCTATGACACATGATGCTGAAGTATGTACTCCCTCCGCTCCAGTGAAAATTTGCAATTCTAACACGTTGTCGCTGGGCTAGTATCTCGTGTTCGATTAATGATAGATAAAACTATCAATATTTATGCTATCAAATAAATCTCATTAGATTCATTTAAAATGTGCTCTTTTAATAAATTAATTTGAAGTCATAAATATTTGATAGTATTTGGTAGAAATTCGTCAAATATAGATCATATTTGATGGCACGGAACCCGGTGAGGTTGCAAGTATTGTGAACGGAGGGGGTATTTTTTCAGAATAAAATTGACCAACCGGGAAGGGCCAAGATTAGTCCACATTATATGCTAAAAAGATTAGTCCACATTATGACTTGGTGGATTTAGACACGAAGGAGCCAAGGAGGAAGGATCTTTGATTCTGACCAAAACATTGATGAGCACGCACACACACCCCTGCTACGTGGCAACACCCCCGGCCCAATGCGTTGAACTATGCTGCACGTGCAAGGAAAAAACTGCTGCCCACAGCCGCAAACCCGCAGTGTTTGGTCGTGCCAAACCGAAGTGAAACCAGGCTCACAAATATCTTTTAACATTGATCAAATATATATAATAAAATGACCCTTCGGTACAAACATAATGGTACTCTCGGCTCTGTGAATGGTGTTTTATCAATGTGGATTGTCCACTTTGCCTTTTGATTGACAAGCATGTGAATTAAATTAGTTCCATCATATTACAAGATAATTCAAAACGAGTATTGTCCACATTATTCTTTGAATAAGACGAAAGTGGTCAAACTTCGCATTAAAACAAGTCATGTATCTTATAATTTGGAACAGAGAAAATACTAATATATCAATGTGAATATAAAAATGTATTTTTAAAAACTGACATACAAAAAGCATCTATAACCTAGTTAACCATCTACCGCCCCTCAACAACATTGTAAGGTTCGGCGTTATTCATGGAGCTGCTAGTATTTTTCTTCGGCTCCCTGGGTTCCCAAAGATGAAATGGTACATAGGTTGTTTTGGGACCTGAATTGGTGTAGTTTTTGTTCTCAAGCATGGTGACCAGCATGACACATAAGTGGCCTACTATTTGATTATCTTGCACACATAGTAGTGCTATTTTGGATACACCTAAAAAAGCTTCACCTGTGGAACAACTTCTAGCCAGGTGGAATCCAAGAGATCCATGGTTTTGTCATCTATCCACGGGCAAGCCCATGCCTATACCAATGAAATCAAAATCTCGTGAAAATTACTGCTTTTTGTTTGCATTTTCAGAAAAAGTTAAAACTATAAAACCCACACACTTACATAAGCCAGCAGGTTAGGAAGCCCTTGCGCTTAATTGAACCCATCTTTCAAGCCACTTTATAATCTTCATGACTATGATTACCAAAAGTCGTGATGTATCCTACTTGGACGTGAAAAACACACCATCCATTGCATATTCAGTGGACATGTAACCACCGCTCAAAGAAGTATAAAGGCAACTTACAGAAAGAAAGAAAGTCATTATAAGTCATTGCAATGATTACCATTTACTCACTAGGTCCCGGCCAACTCGACAGTATTGTTTGGCATGTTGGTTGCCACCAAAGATCTTTGAATTCAACTTGAAATTGCCTTTCATTCAACTTGAATTGGTCAAGCCCCATACCACATGCTGCTAGAGTCACATGCCACCTTTCTAGCTAGGTCAGATGTGTGTTAGTGACTTTGAACCCTTTTTTATTTTGTAAATAAAGCTGCAGGGATAGCAGCCCCTAAGATTCATCGAGAAAGAAATCGCGACATTCCGTGGTCAACGGCATGCTTATTTTTGTCTAAATTTCTTACTTAATGTAGTGGTTGAAGCAAATTCACCTTGAGCGCAACTCTATGGATGGCCACCAATCTCGCTAGGACAAAGCATAAAACATGTATTTCTCTAACCATTAGAGGTTGTTAGCAAAATTCTGATAGGGAAGTCCTCGACTAGATTGTAGATGGCACCCCCTAGTTTGTTGTCACAGATATATAATAAGATGGGAAACATAAAGACCATTAATATTATTTCTAGTTTTTATAGAAAATCCTTTGTGAGTAGGGAGCTAGCCACGCATTAGCATCGACGGGCGGCTGAGCCACCCATGGGGACCACATCGTAGTCGATCACCAATGCAAAAAAACAAAAACATGTATTTCTAACAATTGAAAGGTTGTTAGCATTTGGATAGGAAGTCCTCATAAATGGCACTCTAGTTTGTTGTCATAGGATATATAATTAGATGAGAACATAGAGACTCTAAATATTCTTTCTAGTTTATAGAAAACTCCTTGCAGTAGTAGGTCAGCAGTTAGCATCGACGGGTGAAGGAGCACTGGCAAGGAACACACGTTGTCGCTTCACGGGTTGTTCGGTGTGGCGCGGTTCAGATCGAAACCGCCAGCTCGCGGGTCCGTGAAGGCACAGTGATGCAGATCAAAAAGCAAAGGTCGCCGCGCCGAGGAAGATAGGTTCATGGGTGGCTTAGTAGAACAACAGTGGTGACGTCACTTCTTCCACACGCTCGTAAAAAGACGCACACAAGAGTGAGGGAGGACAGCAGTGTGGTGTCGTCGCGGCTCCCAAAACATGGATGTTTAGTCGGGCCGGGCAAGAGAACGCAGGTTTTGTAGTTTTGCTTTAGAACAAGTAGTCTCTCCCCTTTAGTTTTTTCTATTGTTGATCTATTACGCTTTTATAATTTTTCTATAGTTTTAGTAGTTTTGTTATTCAGCATTTTCGTGCAGTGTTAGTCCACAAAGTACATGCCAAGTAGTATTGTTGGTGTTTTGTAGAGACTAAACAGCTATGATAGAGATGACCATTATTAACTGAAGTTTATTTCGTAAAAGTCTTGTCATTCTCGCCAGTACTAGTGACTAGAGATGATGTTGTTGCAGTAGCTCAAGAAATTTCATGGTACCCATGCTAGTATAGCAGCCCTTTGTTTGATTTATGGCTCCACAGTTCCACAGTGTGTTGTGTAGGCTTCAGTCAGCCGCCTGTTTTTACTTTTTTGTTTCATGAATATTTGTGTCTTTTTACCTGCTTGCCTTCATTCAACTTGAATCGGTCAAGCCTCGCATCACAGATGCTAGAGTCACATGCCGCCAAAGCTATATGTTAGTGACTTTTTGAACCCTCTTTTTTTATCTTTGAATGTTTCTATGTACATCTCTGATCCCTTCATTTTACAGTTAATAAAAGCTGCAGGGACAGCTGCCCCTCAAGATTCATCAGAGGAAAACATGTTTAATTTTTGTTGTCATTTACTTAATGTGGTAGTGGCTAAAGCAACAAACTTTGTTAGACAAAAAAGAAAAACATGTATTTCTATAACAACTAGAGGTTGTTAGCCTGACAGAAGTCCTTAGATGGCACTCGTTTGTTGTCATAGGATACTCCACTAGATGACAATATAGAGACTCTAAGTTTTTAGTTTATAGAAAATCCCTTGTGACTTTTGTGAGTAAGTTAGCATCGACGCTGGCGAGCCATGTCAAGGAACACGCCAGAAGTCTTCACGTGCTGCTCGGTCCGCATGGTTAGGTCGGACCTCGCCAGCGCTGCGGGTTCGTGAAGGCGCAGGTGGAGGCGGATCAAAAGCAAAGGTCGCCGCCGGTGAAGATGGGTTCAGTAGCGCCGGGTAGGGACAAAAATAGGTGGTGACGCCGTAGACGGGCTTCTTCCACACGGGCGGCTTCAGAAAAGACGGCATACATGGGTGAGAGGATAGCAGTGGTGGCTCGTCAGTCGGGCTACTAAAAGAACAGGGATGTTTAGCTGGGCAGGAGGAGGAGCCGCTTTGTTTATAGTTTTGCTTGAGAACAAGTGGCTCTGCTTTTAGTTTTTTCAACTGTCGATCGATATAGTTTTATACTTTTTTCTACAGTTTTGGTAGTTTTGCTATTCAACAAGTGTAGGTGTTAGTCCTACAGAGTACATACAAGTAGTAATAATGTTACTGTTTGCAGATACTAAATAGCCATGAAAGAGATGACCATTAGTAATCTGCTGAGGTTCAATTGCAAGGCCTGCCGTGAACGTCGTGGAGGAATAATAGGCGGGCTATAAGGCCGAGATGAGGTCGAGAGAGCGTTGTCGTGTCATTGCGATCCTACAGGCACTCTCGCCTCAGTGAAACCGTTGTGCAGGGCTTGGTCCTGGCTGGGTCGTCACAGGTTTCGGATTAGATCGGAGTCACCATCCATAGTTGCAGCACCACCGTCTTGTGGCCTTCAACTCAATGCCCCTTCGACTCAGTGCTGATATTTTGTTACCTTCTTTCACGCGGCAAAGTGCACATTGTTATCTCAAAAGCAATCCATTTTAGTTTTTTGCAAAACCTATTTGATGGATGGAACCAGCAGAAAAAATGTAGTAGCTCTCACCTGACAGGCCACACATCTAAAACCGTAAAGAGGGACTAATTTAGCAGAACACTGGTCCAAGTGAAAATATGCGGCACGTAATGGCAAATATACAAAGTGTGTATGCAGTTAGTTAATTATGCATTAAACCCAATGCATTGACTTTGCATATGCTAAAACAAAACAACCAAATACATTGCTCAAGTTAGATTTATTACGGAAAATTTCGGGTTCAACTAGTCGGATCCCAAAAAGCTGTCCGACACCCTCCCTCCCTCTGTCTGTTTATTTCCAGGCGCAGCCTAGGAATAATTTCATCCCACATGTTTCAAGCCTCCATCCAGCAGAAATCTTCGAGCGTGTGGGAGCCTCTTGGCCCAGAACGACCCATGGGGGTGCGGGCCCACCAGGACATGCAATGATTCGTCTGTAGTTTTATTTTTTCTTTTCTATTTCCGAACAGCACACGAATTAGTGAAGATGCATTTCGGGCTGCGCTCTCATATATTCTTTTAATCGCTACTTTTTCTTTTTCTTTGTTATCTTATTATTTTCTTTTCTATTATTTTTCATATATTTTATTTTATTTATTTATTTATATTTTTTTGTGTTATATTTTCCGGTAATCCTTTTGTTCTCTTTTTTAATCTTTTATTCCTTTTATTTCCCTTTTTCTTTTCTATTTTATTTTTTCTTTTTGGCCTTTTTTATGGTATATCTAGGATTGTTTATTTATTATACATGTGATGTTCTAAGGTGTATCCGTGGTATTGCCTTTAGTGTACATACGTGTGGATGCTCTATGGTGTATCTATGTGTGTCTTTTTTTAGTATGCATGTATGTTCTAGGGTGTATCTCAAGCGGTATTGTCTTAGTGTACATATGATGTTCTATGGTGTATCTCAAGGTTTTGTTATTTTAGTGTACATGTGATGTTCTACGTTGGGTGTTCACTTATGTTAACATAGTAGATCCAGGCAGGAGCCGAGGTAATCCAGGTAAAGAAAAGATTTTAAGCAAATAATCGTGTGCTAAAGCATCTCTTGCAGGAACGGATGCAAACTGTCGGGATCGAAAAGTGGAGACGACAACTCTGCCCAAACCTTCCACTGAACCTCCACCAAAGTCTCTCACCAAGAAGACCTTGCGGAGGTACTTTGACAGAGGTTTCTTTGCGATGAGGTCACATCCGAGGAGGTGGATACAGAAGCAGGAACGGAGATGACAACATTGGTTCAAAGCAAACTCCAGCTTGATTCATTCTGCTCAATGCTGTCTGTGGACAATCACTGTTTTCTTTCCTGAAAGTGCAGTCCAGTTTGAACTGTCAAGTTCTCTTTCCACTGATTTTGAAACCGTAGCCTGCTCTGTTTTCTTGTCTGAACTGTTGCTCGAATTTTCTAGTCATGCGACCTGTTTAGTTCAGAGCAACAGCAGCCTACTATTGTCAGATCATCAGCAGTTCGTTCTTCTCAACTGAAGTACCTTTTGTTGTAACTTCAGACCGACAAACAGCAAGTGGCTCTCGTGCCCATCTCCTCTGGCTCAGGTAAGCAACACAACAGCAGATTGGGTGGCGAGCACCAACATTATTTCAGTTGTCACATAAATGATGGACTAATCTACAAAATGTATCATGTACTATTAACTAGTACCCGTTGCATTATCTACTGTATGCGATGAGATTCTTTGAATGGAAAATGGCAACTCATGGGAGATTTTTGCAATCCAAAAATGTTAGATCTGTATAATTGTCCCTTGGAGCCTTCCTGCTGCTGTGGGAAAGAGAAAGAAATTGTTTCCCACTAGCCCGCTGGAATTGATCAGTTAAAATTAGTCCTGATAATCCACAACTTCATGGTACTCCCTCTGTTCCTAAAAACATGCAACTATAGGGAACGAACGATAACAAACTTTGTCAACTTTTTAACTATGTTCAGTACATGCAACATTTATATGCTGAAACAAATTGATTAAAAAACTAGACTTAAAGATCTTTCTCGATGATATTAATTACTTCAGATAAATAATTATATATTTTCATATATATATTGCCAAAGAATTTAAAAAACTTTGACTTCTCAAAAGTTTAAAATTGCATGTTCCTCCGAACGGAGGGAGTACTTTGCAAGTAGTGTTTAGCACCAACGTCATCATATATAAATCGCAGTATACCATGAAATTTCTGCAACAAACCTCATCAGTCATCACTAGGGGCGATGGGAATGACTAAACTTTTGTGCCTTACTGCCCTGATCTTCCCATTATCCTTTGGCCTCACAAATATGCAGAGCAGCGCGGCGAACAGGACATGACGGCTGCAGCATTGCCTTCCCGATGACCGATAGCACGTCACACTTACAAACAGATCGATCTAGTGCCAATGGTGGATGAGCAGCAGAATACGATGATGGGCCTCATGCACAGGGAGGGACAATGCCTCTGCTTGTGTAGCTAGGGCCTCTGCTTGGGACCGCTGTTGTGGCGCCGCTGTTTTGACTCCGGAAGACTCTGGCAACGTGGTCGTGCGCAAGAGAGCAGCGGCGACAAGTCGTTGGAACGCCTTGGTCGCCGGAATGAGACTCGGCAAAGATCCACAGACTGGCTCGGCGGGTACGGCGTACCCTTATGTCCTCAAGTCTGCACTGGGTGGGTTCTCCCTGCTCTTGGCAGTTTGAACTTGTTCCGAGAGTCACGCTAATTTGGTGATCTGGGATTGCCACGGCAAATTAAAACGCACCCAGCTATCAGTAATTTTCGAGCGCGGATATTGAGCCACTGATTGCCAGAAACAAGGTGAGGTCAAAGTTGAAACCATGCATGAAACTGCTATAGGTTTGAGCCGTCGATGGAACAGATTTCAGCTTTGGTGCTAATGGCACGTCTTGTGTGACAGACGCAGGCATGTGCTTTTGTCAGCCGGGGCCGTAGTTCGTAACGCGCTGGGATGCCAGCACGGGCACCCTTTGGTAGAGGCCGTCACCGTCGGCCAGTGCCCCCGACCCCCGCCTCTTTGTTCGCCTCCCGGTGATGCAGGACACGGGACGGCGGCGACGACGACGCCTCGTGGGAAGATGTAGTCCCGGCGGACCGGAACGGCACGGTAGGCTGCCCGCCATGCTAACTCAATAGAGATGCTAGTGTCAGCACGGCATGGGTACGAGGTGGAATCTGGGATCGGGGATCGACGATTTGGGCGCTCAGCAGGAGCCACGGCTTGACCTTCCTGCCTGAGCGGTGCCCTTCACCCGCCGCTGCGGAGTCAAGGCTGAAGCAATGGTGAACAGGCGGGACAGTGGGGACTTGCTCCTCGTCTGCTCCGGGTCCTCGAGGCCATGTGCTACGTTGACGACGCGCGGACGCTGCAGATAGATGGTACTGTACAGTCTGTACTGGACTCCGTACGTAGTACCGATGGTTGAAGCACTGTCAATGGTGCTGGCCGGTCGACTTTGAATCAATCGTGCTCGTCGCTCGTTGCGTCCACTTGAATCAATCGTGCCTTCTATCGATCAGTCAGGCCCTCTCTCGGTGATTATCAATCAAAAACCTCCGGATCCGACTAACTGGCTGAAATTGTACCTGGATCTTCAGCATTGCCTCCCGGGTCCGTAGGGGTAGAAGTGGAACGCGTGGACTGAACACAACCCAGCGGAGTCCAAGTCAGTAGTGATTCGATCTGTAGGACGCCACGGTGCATGTGCGAGTGCGAAGCTGCAGAGTATTGAGCGGCCTCTCGTGCTAAGTCTGAAACCATTTCACCGTAGCAGTGTGTGAGAGTACATGCATAATGCTGACAGTGTGTGAGCATGTAGCAGATGCCAGATGGTACGTACAAGGGTTAGAGGTTTTATCGGTGCTAAGCTGCCAGCAGGCCGCAGCTATATATGAAGATGATTTTTTATATAAAAAATTGTAGATCTTGATGAGATAACTTTATAGTTTTGATTTTTTTTCATTTGACGCACTTTCTCTAGTTTTGAGTTTTTCATTTTATCATAATAATTATGCATCAGCTTTCGCTATCATATTAGAAATTTAATATTTTGTTTCAATATGTCATCAAATAAAGACACTTTTTTTTTACCAAAGTTATAACTCTCAAAGAAATCTACAAGTTTGTAGTTTCTGAGTTTTTACATTGATATTATTACGATGTTAAAAAAAGAATAAATATAATGTATCAACAACTTAATATGTTACTGAGGCTTTATAATATTTTTCTTCGTTGGAAAAACAACATGTTTTTGGAAGATAAAATAGGGTACTCTTTTTGAGGTGCTCTAAATTTACGCGTAATGAGGTTTGTTTTCCGGTGCTAAAAAAAATGAGAAGTGGGTTGTTAGGACTTGTTAGAGATAGATTTTTTTATTGTTTCTTTTTTAAGACCACGCGCCAAGGCTGCTTTTCATTAAGCGTAATAAAATTCAAACAACAAGACGCCACGGTAAACCAAAACAGTTACCAAAGTAGAACCTAACAACTACTGGATATAACACCGTGGGATTACATTTGACTAGTTTATGCATAAGACTACCCTAATGGAGGCTAGGGCTTACTCCTCGGCTAGGCTCCTCGGTGTTGAGGTAAGGTCCATGGCGTGAGGTCGTAAATCGCCCCTCTCACATCCTCGAACGGCGCCGCTTAGTCGGCGGCATACCACCCCCTCAAGGCAGCCCCCGACCCTCTCCTCTATGGCAGCCGGAGCCTCCCTTTCCAAGACTTCATCGCCCGGGCCTCCGCCAAGAGCCTCAGCCCGCAGAACCGCATTAGCAGCCCTTGGTCGCGACTGATACGATCACTACGCCGTAGTGTATGCGTGGACACCGGAGGCGCGGGTCGACGGAGACGCTGTCCCGACTCTGATAAGGGGCGGCGCCGAGGCACGAAATCAAAATCTCGATCTCTTGCTGCCGGGACGCCAAGGTTAGCGAGGCACGGGGAGCTTCGCCTTCGAAGACACCGGAGGCGGTTCGAGGGAGCAAAGAAGCTCATCCCCGCGAACGACGGGCCCTCCTCGAACGCCGGCGACGGGTCGCAGGTCTCGAACTCCGAGGGTGCCGCCGGGATCCAAACGCCGTCTGGCCCCGTCCCGAGCCCCCGGCCAAGGCCGCGGGCGTAACTCAACAAAGACCCTGGGCTCCCCGCCCACCCGCCCCGGAGCCCCTGGGCTGAAGTGGCTCGGCGGTGTGACGCCGCTTTCATAGTAGCTCGACCGGCGAAAAGCGAAGCCCCGCTAGGGACCTCCAAAGACTCGCATCCCGATGGGGAGGCCCCGGTGGAGACGTGGCGCATCAAAGAAATCAAGCCTCCACCGAGCCCCCACCAATCAGAGTGCGTAGCATGTGGAGGGGTTGCCGGCACCTCCGATATAGCCACAACCGCCATCATCTTCGCCCACCGAGACCCATGGCGACCGGTGGCCAACGAGGAGCACGGCCGACGCGATTAACGGGTCAGGCCGGAGCGATAACCCACATGGCGACCTTCACCCGATGCTTGGGGCGTCTCCCAACCGCGCGGACGTTAAGGGCCGGGCATGAAATCTGCCCGACGAGGAAGGTGACCGCAGGGAGGTATGGACGCCCCCGCGCGACCGAAACCATCGCTACGGCCGGCACGCCTCCCGAAGTCGACGAGGCCGTGGACGCCCCGAAGCCGCCGAGCTCAAGGCGTCGGGACGGGAGCGCGCTCGCAGCAGCCGCTGTGGCTTCGTCCGCGCGGACCGGGCGGCGTGGCATCGGGCCGCGCATGTGGGCTCGCCGCGAGGACCACGGAGTCCGTGAGGGCGCAGGAGAGGCACGCCGATGATAGCCCTCGCGCCGGGCGGCGACGGATACCGCCACGATGCCCTCGCTGCCCCGACCTCGACGGGAGGTGGGCAGAGGCACAAATGAAGTCACCATGGACAAGATAGATCACGAGGTGGGAGTCAGGATCCGGGCTAGGGAAGAGGGGAGGCGGGAGAGCCAGGCTGCTCCTCGGCGGCGGCGGCGCCACGCCTTTGCCCGGGGGGCGGGCTCGGGAGCATCTTATTGACAGAAACGACTAGATTTTTTATATTGTTTCAAATAATCATTTATTGGGAAGGATTATATGGTACTCTTAGAGATGCTCTTAATATCCTTGATAAATCTGAACCGCTGATTTTATAGCTTTTCAATTACTTATTTAATTAATCTAGAAAAAGGGATGCTCGCATTAGTCGCTCCCCCGACTCGAAGTCGCCCTTTACACGGCGGCTTACCCCTTGGAAACCCCTAGCCGCCCGCCGCGCACCTCCGACCTCCTCCCCGGGCCACGGGCCGCCGGCACGCCGGGCAAGGCCACGCTGCCCGCCGGGATGATGGTGGCGGCGAGCTCCATCTTCTTCTTCGGGCGGTGCGGCGGCGCCGGACGGGCGCTGCTCGGCGAAGGGCGTGATTCACCCGATGCTGCGCGCGGGCGTGGCGAGGTGGCACGCTGCGTCGCTGCGCTGCCGGGCCGTGGCTGCGCGGGTGGAGGATGGCGGCGAGGTCGCGCTCCTTCGCTTCTCTTCTCCTTGTCGCGGGCGCCAGTGGCCGCCCGGGCCCTCTGACCCGCGGGCGGCCGGATCTGCCGCCGCGGGCGGGTGCCCGGGCTCGCTGGCGGCCGGATCCGCCGCCGGGCGGCCGGATTGGGTGGCTCGTGCCGCCGCCGTGGTGGTGCGCGGTGTGCTCCCGCCCCTGGATTTCTCCTTCTTCATGCTCGTGATCCGCTCCCTGGCTTTGGCGCTGCGCGCCATCAGTGCCGACGACGGGTTGCCCACCTTCTTCTTCGCTCTTCTTCGCGGGCAGCCGTGATGCCCTCGGGCCGGAGGTCCATTTCCGTGCTCGGTGGCTCGGGCCGCACGCTAAGCGCTCAGCGGGCGGGTGCGGGCTTCGCTCGCTACCGCTGGGGTGGTGGTCTGCGGGGCTGTTCAGCGCCGGGGTGATTCCTCTCGCCGCCTCCCCGTATCTAGCCGGGCGGCCGCTTCTCATCAGCCGGGGCCCGTGGGTTGGCGGGTACTATGCCTCGCTACTCGATGTGGGCGCCGATGGGGGAACGACGTAGTCCCGCGTGGGGCTCCCCGTGAGAGCGTATCATTTCACTCGCGGCTCCCCGAGGTTGAGCCGCCGCTGAGGCGCGCGCCACGACCAAGACAAAGAGGAAGAGGGCGCCGCCTTGCGGCCGTGGACACGCTGGCAGCAGCAGGATGGCCGCTTCTTCGCATGTCGCCAGCAAAGGGGGGTGGTCGACGCAGCCTGGGGCCGTGATGCTACCGGCGCTGGCGATGCCCTCCGCGAGGTTTCAAAGAAGGCGACTAGCAAAATGACGACGCGACGCACTTCCTAAGTCCGAGATCCCGAGCCGAGGTTCGAACCGGGGTCCCTTTTGCGAAAGCTCGGGCGACGGCGACGCCGCGGCGCCGCGTCCTCGTTGGGGGGCCGGCCCCTAGTTTCGGGCCTCCACGGGTGAAAAACCCGTCCATTGACTAGCGACGGCGCGCGCTTTTGAGCGCCGTGATCCTTGTTGAGGGCGCTTTTGTTGTTTTGGACTAGTCTTGGTTTCTCCGGCCTTAAATTTTATTTGGCTGTCGCTCACTCTATTGTTAGCGCAGGATTTGCCCCTGTAGCCGTTCCTACATGTGGGTGGTGGTGTTGTAAACTCTATTCTTCTTAATATAACAAAAGCCGGAAACCGGATCTTCAAAAAAAAAAAAAAAAAATCTAGAAAACAAAAAATGGAAACATTGACAACGAGCGACGACTTCCACTAGTGAACACTGGGACGAGAGGAACGCCCGCAGTAGTTGCTGCTCGTCCGCGCGATCCCAGGTTTTTGTTCTTCGGCAGTCTTGAAACAACAAAATAACCTGTGTGTCCTACTGGCCTTGTCACTACTGCTTTTGCTGTTTCTGGTATGTATATAATTATACACACACACATAAGATTTTAAGCTAACATAACAAACGCCACCACTAGTGGCGACGGCAATGACAAGACTTCTGAACCTTTCTGCCCCTGACCTCCATGCTCCTTTGCTCACAACAACCGCCGCCAGCGCCGCATCTGACACGCTCAACAACGGTGGCAACATCACCGACGGCGAGACGTTGGTCTCATCCGGCAGCACCTTCACCCCGGGCTTCTCCCCTACCGGCGTACCAGCCAAGAGATACCTTGGCATCTGGTTCACCGCGTCCCCGGATGCCGTCTGTTGCGGCCAACCGCGACACCGTCAACAACACCTCGGGCGTACTGGTGCTCGGCAGCACCGGGAGCCTTTCGCCTTCGATGGTTCTGGCCACACCGCGTGGTCTCTTCCAACACGACGACGAGTAGTTCCGCTCCAGCCGCTGCACAGTTGCTTGACTCCGGCAACCCGTCGTGCGTGAGCAGAGTAGCGGCAAGATGCTCTGGCAGTCATTCGATCACCCGTCGAACACCTTGCTCGCCGGCATGAGACTCGGCAAGGACCCGCAGACCGGCGCGGACTGGTCGCTCACGTCGTGGCGTGCATCGAACGATCCCACGACCGGGGACCGCAGGCGTGCGATTGATACCAGGGCTACCGACATCGTCTCTTGAAAGGAAACGCCAAGCAGTCCCGATCGGGCCCCTGAACGGCCTATGGTTCAGCGGCGTCCCGAGACGGCGAAGATGTCAAACTCGGATGCGTACCCCAAACAGGTCGTCGTCGGCACCAACGGGATGGCATACATCATCTTCAACACCAGGACCGACGCGGCTTCCTCGCATCGTGCCGAACGAGGTCGGCGGTGCTACAGCGGCTGGCATGGGACCCCGCCAGCCGGGTGTGAATGTCTTGTCGCAGTATCCGAGGGATGTCTGCGACGACTACGCCATGTGCGGCGCGTTCGGCCTGTGCAGCATGGACACCGCATCCTCGCTCTTCGCAGCTGCGTCGGGGTTCAGCCCCCGTGAACCCGTCCCGGTGGTCCCTGAGGCAATACAGAGGCGGATGCCGGAGGAATGTGCCGCTGGAATGCGACGGCAACGGGACGACGACGGACGGGTTTATGGTCGTGCGGGCAGTGAAGCCCCTTGATACAGACAACGCGACGGTGGACGACGGGCGCGCGACACTGGAACAGTGCAGGGCGAGGTGCCTCGCCAACTGCTCATGCGTCGCCTACGCCGCCACCGACATCCAAGGAAGCGGTGATGGCATTGGCATCATCATGTGGAAGGATAACATCGTTGACATCCGGTACGTAGACAAGGCAGGATCGTCTCTATCTGAGGTTGGCCAAGTCTGAATTAGATATAGGTAAGCACCAATTTCTGTTTTCTGTATTTATTAAATTGAAATCATATATAGGAGAATCGTCCAGCTTCCTAGTTATTGGCGATCTACCACTTCCTATCAGCAGTAAACCTGTTTACTCATCTGTTCTTCAACAAATTTCTGCAGCAAAGCGAAGAGGAGGGGTGTGGCGACGATCGTGCTTTCAGTCACAGCATCTGTGCTAGCAGCCACGGCTGCAGGCATGTATCTTGTTTGATAGGCAAGCTTAGAGGTACAGGCACTTAACTACTTAGTACTTCCTCCATCTAAATTGTAAGTCATTCTAAAAAAATCTTATAGAGTCAAAGCATCTAAAGTTTAACCAAATTTATATGATATAAGATAATAGCATTTAGGATATCGTGGAGCATATCGCAACCGCTGTCGCGGTGCAACCTTTGCAACTTCCAACCACAACTTCTTCCAACACGACGACGAGTAGTTCCGCCCCCAGCTGCTGCACAGTTGCTTGACCTCGGTGAGTGTCCTGCCGGGCGCTGGCGCCCTCCGGGCGGCGATGGAGTCCTGGCGCCCGACGTCCGACGGTGGCGACGATGGAAACGCGGCTCGAAAGCGGCGGCGCGCGACGTACGAGGCTAACGCCGTACTACGATGGAAACGGCGTACGTGAGGAGGAACCAGGGAGGGATTAGGGGGATTTTTGTTAGCAAATGTAATGGGTTTTATGTTAAAAATTACCCACCTTCAATCGGGCCATCGGATGCAGATCTTACGATTGTGCATTTCTAAGTTGCAAAAGGTTGCACACCTAACGATGGTTGCACTTGATACGCCCCTATCAAGTAAGTATCATTGATTATTCATTAATTGTATTCTCATAATATACCTATTAGATGTCATAATTTCTTTGTAATTCTCACAATAATTTTAGTCAAACTTGGAGATGCTTTGACTCTATGATTTTCTTGAATGACTTACAATTTGGAATGGAGGGAGATAATTCAGAGTGCATATATTTAGAGCATCTCCTGAGATTAATTGGTCTCTCCCTTGTCAACCTTTTTTTATTAGAGTTCATTTGTCAACCTCCTACGCTAATACAAACTTTTTGCAAGGCCTATGTCGAAACATTGGTAGAGGGAAGAAAGTAATGCAAGGTTTAGAGAGCACGTCAAATGAATCTTGGCGATGAAGAAGATCTCGAGCTTCCATTTTTAGCTTTAGAGATATTGTCTCTTGCAACAAATAACTTTTCCGATGGTAACATGTTTGGACGAGGAGGCTTCGGGAATGTTTACAAGGTAACTATAACAAAATTCTATGCAATAATACAACACAAGTGTTGTTCAAAACTTTTGACATTTCATGAATGAATGATGAAATCATACAGGTGATGCCCGGTAACAAAGTAGTTGCAATCAAAAGACTTGGTAAGGGTTCAAGACAAGGTGCAGAGGAATTCAGAAATGAAGTTGTTCTAATTGCCAAACTGCAACACAGAAACCTTGTTAGACTACTTGGTTGTTGCATTCATGGAGACGAGAGGCTGCTGATTGATGAGTATCTACCAAAACAAAGCTTTGATCTGCTTCATTTTTGGTAGTAAATCTTATATTTTCAGGAAACAAATAAATGTTTGTTATAGTTAACTTGTAAGTTATTAAAATTTGCCGCTTACATATATAGTATTGTTTTACATATAGACCATGCAAGTAAAAGAGCCCCTGACACAACAAGATCTCAAGATAATTAAAGGAATTTCTAGAGGACTTCTTTATCTCCAACAGGATTCAAGGTTGACTATAATTCATAGAGATATCAAAACAAGCAACATACTATTAGATGCAGATATGAGCCCAAAGATATCAGATTTTGGTATGGCAAGAATCTTTGGTGGAAATCAACAAGAAGCAAATACTAATCGAGTTGTTGGGACATAGTAAGTAATGCACACATCTTCTTTATATGACTTTTTATTTTTATTTTTTTTACATTCTTTGATTTTTTAATACTTAGTGCTAACTTTTTTATGTAGTGGTTATACATGTCTCCCTAATATGCAATGGATGGCTTTTTTCAGTCAAGTCAGATATTATATAGTTTTGTGTCATACCTTTGAGATTATAAGTGGTTTAAAGATCACTTCCGCCTCGGTTCACCAGCTTTCCTAGCTTATTAGGCTTATGTAAGTACTCCCTCTGTTCTAAATTATAAAGACACTTTTTACCTTTTCTAGATAATATTATATTTGCCATGCACACGTATATACACTATATCGAGATACATAGTAAACGTAATGTATCTAGAAAAGCCAAAACATTCCTTATAATTTGGGAACAAATTTAGTATATATTGTTTTGTTCTTGGATTGTTATGAATATTGGTTGATCAACCATGCTAATATCATATGAACTTTGTTGAATCGGTTCAGGCATGGAGCTTATGGAAAGATGGTAAGGCAATTGATCTCGCCGTGGACTCACAATTGTTGGTACTTGCTCACCAATGGAAGCTTTTGGCATCCACATAGGACTCTTGTGTGTGCAAGACAATCCAAATAGTAGGCCACTTATGTCATCGGTTGTGTGCATGTTGAGAATGAAATTACTTTTACATTCAGTACCAAAGCAGCCCTGTACTTCTCCCAATGGTATTTAGAAGCCCAAGAAACAGGAGAAAATACAAATAGCTCCAAGAATGACTTGAGTTTCTCGGTGTTGGAGGACGGCAAGTGGTTAGTAGGTTGCATCTATTTATATATACATTGGGATTTGGGACAAGAGTTGTAGTAGAACAAATAGTAGGTTTTATTTTTAGACATAGTACATGGTTATGGGGATTTAGGAGACCTCATTGTATGGAAATGGAACTATATATACTTATTATTTAAACAATGCTAAGGTCAGCTTCTTCGCGGCAGAATGGCATAAGAACGCCTCATGGAACTATTCAGTTGCTATCATTGTGTCTTCTTTGTCGTATTAACTAGTTGTGAAACTGCCCAATGATTGAACATGGTCAACACACTCTCGTATTAGAAGAGGAGGACAACAAAAACATAGAAAGGAGAACAAAGAACTACTATGATACAAGCATGTCATTGTTCACCAACGAACACCACCATCAATCCACTAAACTGTAACGGCCTCCATTCCATTAGTGACCATTAATCTTTTTGAGTTTATCGACAAACAATGACAGTTTTGATTACATTATTTTTTTAGGCACATCCGACCCAATTGACATTGGCCAACGCCTTTGAGGAGGGGGAGGAAAATTTCAATGGAGGTAGAGCCGCAAATGGAGTGCAAGGAGATCGAGGAAATGAACATGAGCCTCATTTATCGCCATTTGACAAGACAAGCTTGCGAAATGGCAAAGCTTAGAAATTGGCAAATCTAAACCCGGCGGTTACAACTTGTGGAAAAAATTAGGGGCTAGGAACGGCAGGTGACTCTTTGAATTGCGCGCAAAGAGGTATAGTTTGTGTTTGTCTCCAAAGCAATGCCTCGAAAAGGAATAACCGAAAGATGCCATACCATCGCCATTCCGATCACCGCGATTTACACCCGTAAAACCGCAAGTCAACGCTGCAAGTGTATGGATCTTCGCGACACCTCTAAGGAGGAACATGCACATCAGGGTGCAATCGCCGCCAGCGATTGGCTGGGCTGTCGGGAATATTCCCCCGTGGGGAACCCACCATTACAACTATGCAAAGATAGTGCAAATGAAGCTTCCGGCTAACGCGCCTAACGCCGCCAAAAGGTTGAGCATCTCTAGCCATCTGGCTACGTACGACGATCTTGGCCACAAACCACGCTTTGTATCGCGGGCAGCACCAGCATGAACCCGAGCATACTTCATAAAGCGGCCGCGGATCGGGACCGCGATTCGCCACCCATCAAAATGGTTGGTTCCGGCCCGAGCGCACGCCTGGTTGTGTGTTGTGTGTGTGGTAGCGCCGTAAATCCACCGGCTTAAACTTTATGGACTCCGGGATTTAGGCAGCGCTTGGCATGGTCCCAAGCGTGTCCCGGTATTGAAGCAAGAGTTGTATCCATAACCATTGTATGAGTAGTAGGTTAAATTTTTAGAACAATCATTACATGGTTATTATAGGACACCCCGCCCGTATTGCATGGAAATGGGAACCATGTTCTTTATTTCAAATAAAGCCAATAAGGCTACCTTGTGAAACCGTTTTATGTTTTGGCACCGCATCCGTCCCACGTAAATTTCTTCAGCAGCTACTTTCGCTGGGCCTTGGCACCGCGTCAGCCGCCATCGAACGTTCGGTTGTTACGACGCCCATGGCGCCCTTTCTCGACAAGCAATTCTCTCCTCGCTGTTAGCACTTTGCTATGTCTCTTCTCATGATAATGATATATGATTTGGTTTATGATTTCGTGAGGGCTAGCACAAAAAGACCTTTCAAAGAGGCCCACGCCCAACAGACTAAGCTGGCCGCTTTTTTCCTCAACCTCGCTAATGGAGCACGCGGTAACATTTTGTACATCATCATTCAATCTTTAGGGTTACAATTTACAACAATGCGCTGGTCGAGACCCAAGCCGCCGCCCTACTAGCAAGTGTAACTCCATCATCATCGCAACGGCACACGGACACGGCCCAGGCAGCCGGGCTTAATCGAAAGTAGAGGAGGGTCCCGCCACGCCAGCGAAGGATCCGCGCTCTCGCCACCAACAGCCCTCACAAAACCAAAGACGAACAACGGTGTGTTGAAACCGCATGCGTGGCTGCGCTCCGAAATTCAGAGGTCCCGCGGGTCGAGCCACCACTATACTCAAGGACGCATCGATCTTCGTCCCCGACTCCCCGCTGACGCAGCGCCGGGCAACATCAGAGTACGGTCCTCCCCAGGACCGCACCGACATATAGCACGCTCCACCGTGAGTGCCCATAGGCTATAGTGAACGCATCGAGCCGCGTATCACGCATAAATGATACCCTTCATCTTTGTTTGTGCAACGCAAGACGCATCAAATGCATGCCTCGTGCTTTTGTGTCTATTGGCCATTGATTTCTTCAATCGGGCCTTCTGAGAGAAGAGAACAGAGTGACAACGAGGAGCGAAGCTAGGCCATCCCCATGAGGTCGACGTCGCGCGCTAGGCTCGCTGCATACTCAGCCTTATAGTGCCGCGCCCACGCGCCCACACGGCCCGTAAGGCCTATTCGACGGCTAACACCCGAGGATCGACGCTGACGCCGCCGCCGCCGCGACGACTATGATGCCGCGGAGCTTCCCCGGTTAGTGTCCAACGCCCCTCCCCCATTCGGCCCCGCTATAGATTGTGCCCTACCGCTTGGCTGCGTCACCGCCGACACGGGCGTGAGCGACGCGTAGTAGGGCGGCCGCGTGAAAGCCGGCCGTGACAAGACCCATTTGGTCGGGTATCGGTAGGCGCGGGGGAGCCGCGGCCGCCCATGGTGGCAGGGAAAAAGCTCGAGGGCGGGCGGCAAAAATGGCGGCTAGGGGTTTCCTGGACGGAGAGAAGAAGAAAGGGGGGAGGGAGGTATGGACGCCGCCGTGCCCTAGGGCGGCGCGGGCGCGCTGGGGGCGGGGCGCAGGAAGACGCATTGGGGAGGCGAGGGTTGACGACGCATCACATGCCGGGCTGGCCTTCATGGGCGCTAAGCTAGGCTGCCCGGTCGGGCGCCGTAGCACGCCCCATCCACACACAATAAGGTGGACCGAAGCTGAATCATCGAACTTGCAAGGAAAAACACGCTGGTTAGATTGGGAGGCCTTAAATTTCCCCGGCAATCAACGAAACCTACTAGTCCCAGCACTCGCATGCCATTACTGAAGCTGAAGGGTGGGTGGGATGGAGCAATAATAACTTGAAAAGTGACGGACGGGCCAAAATATCAACGACCCAGTCCACTCGCAGAGGCGCAGCTTGACGACTTTGACGACGGAGAGACGGAGAGCGAGGGTCAAGAGCGGATGAATGCACCATCGCCTCTATATATCCATCAACCGCCGCCGACGCCGTAACTACTCCTTTGGAGGATTGACCACGTCCCTCTGTCGGGCAAGAGGAGCCATTCACAAGCTCACAGCAGTATGGGCGGGTGAGATTGGGTGGCACCAGATCGCACCGACGACTTGGTCGGGTCACGCTGGCGCGCAGCATGGTAAGGTTTGCTAAGAACTGAGGCAGCAGTGCTGATCGAAACCGGCGGAGGAATTGAAAGGTGCCTCAGCGCATGGTTTGCTCTAGAGCTCGAATTCCCTCCGCTGAAACATGCAAAACCCTCGCGTCTCGGATCGAGACGGGATGTATGTACGCGCGTCAACGCGCACCGCGGTATACCGTATACAAGGGACTCTTACCACGGTGAGTCCCATGTAAAATTACGTCTAGTCACCACCATGCATGTCACCTTGCGATTAATAGCGGACTGGGAGGGCACCGGTGAGGATCGATTAATGCTCGGCGTCGGCGTCGGCGTCGGCGTCGGCGTGGCTGCGCGGCTGGCCACGCTCAACCAACAACAGGTGATTGTCAACCTACGAGTCTACGACACCGCTGCAAGTACTAGAATCAGGCTCTACAAGTCTACAAATAGGTGATTTTCAACCTACAGTACGAGTCTATGCAACGCAGGTTTTGTTTGTACGTATCCTCTGTTTCATACCTGGGAAAATGCCGAACGACTCATGTACTTTCCATATTGGTAAATAAAATTTGTTTTGGACAGGTTAAACATTAAGAATATACTCCAGGTTAAACATATTGGTAAATAATTTTACAAAATATACATATATCAAATTCCATAAATAACTTTTATTTACCAATACGGAAAGGGAGTACTTGGTCGTCGTTGTATCAGCAAGAGTTTATTTCGGGAAATGGATCGGATGCTCTTGTGGCTTTAATTTGTTCCGAATATCGATCCAGGTGGCGTCAGTGCTACAGAGAGAGTAAACCCTCAGCCCAGTTGTAAAACTCCAGTGTTCAGTTCGTCGTTTTCCTATATAATAATGATCGATGCCTGCATAAGTTTCTTCCCTATTTATTTACTTTATAAATAAAGAGAAACGGATCCTGTGGGGACGTTAAGTTGATTTCGGTGTTTGGTGAACAACGACCATTTTATTATAATTTAGTAGTTTGCTAGTATATAACGTAGTTCAAAATGACTGTAAAGCAGACTTTTGAGTTAGACAAAACATGGTGATCTGGATGATCAACACTTAACAATTAGAGTTCCAAATACTTATATTATTTTCTATATATAAACTTAACTTAGTAAATGTTTTAATCGTCGCAAAGTGAGATATTTTTTTTTTGACAACACGTGAGACATGAAATTGGTTTCGGATGAAGCCGTGGAGGAAGTAGATGTGATGTGACTGGGTTTAGTACGCGCTAGTAATTGCGGAAATGGCGACGGTGTAACAGCTTTATTTTTCGTATAATAGTTAAGACGACGGGGGGACGGTGGGCAAGGCAACCTGGAGAAGGCAACATCGTAGATGTGGGATCTCTTTTTATCCGGTAAGCATTCCCTGCCTAAAAAAAGAATATTATATATTTATAAAATTATAATGCGTTAAATATATTAGGACAACCGTGTGATCCCTTTTTTATTCGGTAAGTACTCCCTTTGTCAAAAGAATTTTACATTATATGATGGCTAAAGGGCCGGACGAAAAACTCCGACCGTCTAGCTCGCTCCAGCTCATGGCCATGACTCGGTTATGCCCCAAATTTCGACTCAAATTAAGTTAAAACGAAATGAGATTTTAGGCCTATTAGAGCTTACTTTTAACATAACCGCCACATCATTTTGGGTCTTAACCGTGGGTAGTTTTGTTAATAACCACCACGTGCTAAGTCTGGTAATATATAGAGCACCCCACCTCTTCCCCCTACCACTTCCATTTTGTAGGGTTTTGAGCTCCTAAGCACTAAAAGTGGCCATTTCTTGAGAGGGGGAGGTTGCCCTGATTTGTTGAAGTTTGGCAATCGCAAAGGTTAATTTACTTCCTACCCCTAATCTCTCTTTTGTATGGTTTAGTTGATTTGTAGATCTAGGATCCAAACGTAGAGAGAGAAAGTAGATGTAGACTAAAATTTTGGTGTTTTTTAGGTGTTTTTTCTCTTTTTCATGGCCTACCCCATTTTGTGGTACATATATCGCGGCAATACGCAAGGCGCTTAAGCAACCCTCTAGGCACACCCTATGTTGCTAGTTTGTTTGTCAGCACCTCAAGGCTTGTGACGCCAAGCCTGGCGGGAGCTTTCGAAGAAGAGAGCCAAAAAAAGATGGTGTTTGGGTATATACAGACCTTTAGGTCCAAGAAATTTGTCAACGAAATTTGTAGGCTGTCTATGACGATATTGTGGAATATGAGTCACTTTTTGATGACACGAAAGGGACTCCTATGTTGAACCTAAGGCTGGTGGAGAATACACCTGCGGAACAAAGTGTAAGCGCATGCATGACTATGTGTTTGGGGACTTCTAGATGTCGCCCCTCCCCCTCGTGATTTGTAACTTAAACTTTAGAATCTAGAGGTGTTTATAATATGAACTAAGTGCCGCGAAGTTTGTGGAAACATGTGCTTTGAATATTGTCCAAAATGCCATGCATGTTTATGATGTATGCAAATATTCTAATTTTTATCATTTTATAAGCATATATTCTCGGTGTATCATATTTTCTAAATTTTATAATATTTTATTTATTTTTATTAAATCTAGAAAGTACTAACTTCCGGCGGATATGTAATAAAAATCAAATATGGTTAATTAATTAACCATGGCAGGCAATATTAAGAAAACCGCCACTCTTAATGAGAAAGAACTCATGGCGGTTGGCCATGAAAAACCATCATGGTTAAGCTCTCAATTAATCGCAGATTCCTTTGCTGGGTGGCGGTTAATAAAACCTCCACGGAAAACAAAAACCGCCAATGCATTGTTCTTTTAAATGTAGTGTGTAAGGTGGCTGGATGTGTTGGCATTTTGTATTAGTAGTCTTAAACTTTATATAAATGTAAAATATTTTTTATGTATTTTCTATACTTGGCCCGCTACAGCTTAACGAGCCAACTTAAGTTTTAAATCTAAACGAGCCGAAGTTTGAGTTTTAGCTCGTTATGATAACAAGCTAAGATAATAAGCCGAAGCAGGAGCCGAGACGCCTGCTATCCCGCTTTGAAGGGTAATGAGTATATGAGACTATCGTAGAATATATTTTCAAACAAATTAGTTACAAATTTGTATTATTTTCTATAAACTTAGACTTTAAGAATGTTTAAAACATCGCAGACCAGCTTAGACGTCAATTTGATAAAGTCGTGAACGGAGTAGACATGACGTGACTGGTCTAGTATGTGTTAATTGCACAAAATGCGATCGTGTAACAGTTTCCCATTTTCATATAGCCAGCAGCCTCCCCATCGCACAATTTGCGCCCAAGGACACATCCCACATGGCGGCCTCAACCTCCTCGCCCTGATTTTTGCCATACGCTACTACTGCTTCAGAAGAACCTCCGGCGCCGGCGCCGGCATTTCGTCGGACACGCTGAACAACGGGGGCAACATCACCGATGGCGAGACGCTGGTCTCCGCCGGCGGGCTTTATTCACCCTGGGCTTTTCCTCCCCGTCGACAACGGTGCCAAACCAAGAGGTACCCGGGATCTGGTTCACGGCGTCTGGTACGGACGCCATCTTGTGGGTGGCCAACCGCGACACCCCGCTGAGCACCACCCCGGCGTCCCGGTGATGAGTAGCCGGGTGGGCCTTCGCCTTCCTCGACGGCCCTTCCGGCCAGACCGCCTGGTCCCCGAACACGACCGGCGCTTCCGCTGACTCTGGCGGCGCAGCTGCTCGAGTCCGGTAAACCTGTCGCGCGAGCAGAGCAGCAGCGCCAGCGCCGCCTTCCAGTGGCAGTCGTTCGACCACCCGTCGAACACCTTGCTCGCTGGCATGAGGTCCGGCAAGAACCCAAAGAATCGGCCTGGAGTGGTCCCTCACGTCGGCGGGCGAAGGACGACCCGGCGACGGGACTACCGTCGGGTCATGGACACAAGGGGCCTGCCGGACATCGTCACTGGGCACGGCAGCGCCAAGAAGTACCGCGCCGGCCCGTGGAACGGTCGCTGGTTCAGCGGCGTGCCGGAGATGGATTCACAGTACAAGTTGTTTAATGTCCAGATGGTGGACGGCCCCCTGACGAGGTCACCCACAACCTCAACATCACGGCCGGCACGCCCTTCACCCGCGCCGTGCTGGACGAGGCTGGCAAGGTGCAGGTCCTCCTGCTGTGGATCCCGTCCAACCGGGTATGGAAGGAATTCCTATGGTTGCCCCGCGACGCCTGCGATGCCTACGCGTCGTGCGGTGCGTTCAGCTTAAAAGGCGTCGTCCAGTGGCGAATCCAGAAAAGTTGCCACCGGGGTCAGTTATACCTACGAGCTTAGATCTTAATAAAGTCACACATAACATAATATATAGCGCTGAAAACCGACGGAAATTTTCTGTTTTTCCGTCCGCTTTCTACATTTGACCGCCTGCCAGATTTTCGAAAAACTGGATCCGGCCTAATCAGGGACAGAGGTCAGCCGGAATGCGGACGGAAGTAGAAAATGGCATTTTTCCGTCCGATTTTCGGAATCCCGATTTCAGCCGAATATTTCCATATTTAATCTAGAATTTTTAACCGGATTTGCATGACCATGTTATGTGTGCGTGCCGAGAGACAAAAACCGGATAATAATCTTAACACCATGGTCAATACGAAATACATATAGGCATGAATAATAACAATGATGTCATATTGCAAAATCAAGCATTTATATGGAGGAATAAAATTAGCTATATTATGTGTGATAAGATAAAAATAAAACTCCAACAGTGGTTACCCTCAAATTTTAGAAATCACAAATTTTCTTACCTGACATCTTGCCTGAGTCAACAACTTTTTCTACCTAATCCTTATTTTTGCTAATAGAAAAAGAACTCTTTTGTGCAGTTTGCTTCAATTTTTATTATATTAATCAATCAAAAACATCAATCTGCCCAACATGAAAGAAATGAACAAAGTATTAGGTCATCTCTGCATGCCTCAGTACTAACACAGATTTGGGTAATTTGGTGTACCCTAAGTAGGCTCCAAAAGGTGTAGGACGGTTTGAATGACACCAGAGACGTAGTCACCGTAGGAGGCTAAGCGATCCATAGGACCATAGCGCGGCTTCTAACGAGTCGCTGGTGACGCCGTATTGAACGCTGGAGATGAAAAACGCTCCGTGTGCTGGCTGGCGAAGCTCCATCGGATTTGCGCTTTGCATAGCCGCAATAGGCTGCTGAGTCTCGCAGTGCCTGCTGGGCTTCGCAGGACTCTTTTATTAGAAGTTAAAATGAAAAGAAGAGGGCTGAGCCATTGCTGCTCAGCGGCCAATTTCTACCTTTTACCGTGGCCGCAAGGTCGAGACGCTAGCGTAATAGGAGTTCTCACAAGGTCACCCGGGTCAGCGACGACGAGCTACTGTAGATCCGCGCTGGCGCCGCCGACGTTTCGCCGCCGGGCGCCGTCCTGCAGCTGCGCGCGCCGTAGGGGTTCAGCCCCACAGCGAAGCGCCTCTCCGGGCGTGGTGCCGTGAGGGACGTGCAGCGCTGGAGGCGGCAATGGCACGGGCGGCGTACGGACCGGTTCACGGCTGTCGCCAGCGCGTGAAGCTCCCTCGCATCGACAACGCGACGAGCGACAGGCGCGACACGCCGGAGCAGCGCAGGGCGAGGCTACCGCCAACTGCTCGTGCGTGGCCTTATGCCCCCGCCGACATCCGAGGAGAGGGTAAATGGCAGTGGTCAGGGCGCCATGTGGAAACGTGATAACATCGTTGATGTCAGGTACATAGAAAAATGCGCAGGGATCTCTATCTGAAGCTTTCTCGCAAAGACTGAAACAGTGTAAAGGAATCACGCAGCTGCTACTTCATCTTGGCCAAAAGTTCGGAGGCAAAAATCATCATCTTACTATCAGGCCACGATCAATACTTTCTTGCAATACATTTCCCTCTGCAGCCACAGGGAAGAGGGGGCGTGCGGCAAAAGATCTTGGTTCTAGTGGATGGCGTCTTCGTGTTGTAATCACCTCACGGGCCGCCGGCATGTACCTGTTTGGATATGCAAGCTTAGAGGTACAATTCAGGCAAATTAGCGGTTTACTACTAGTAAGGTTTATTAATAAACAAATTGAATTGCTTTTCCTGTCAGCGAAACGTCATAACAAGGATGAAATCTGAGGAAAGGATCCTAGGATACCTGACTGCGCCAAATGAACCCGGTGACGATAATGTAGAGCTTCCATTTGTCAGCCCGGAGACATTGCAGCAGCAGCAACAAACAACTTTTCTGAGGGACAATATGCTCGGGCAAGGTGGCTTTGGAAAGGTTTATAAAGGTTAGGAAAAAATAAATAAATATTTTAAATAAACTGTAGACATGTGAGAATCGCCAGCACTGCTTACTCAATTTAAAAACAATGCAGGGTACGGGGACAGTAGGAACATAGAAGCAACCTAAATCAAAAGGCTCGGTCAAAGTTAAGCAAGCGTGTGTGTAGAGGAATTAGAAATTAAATTGTCTCGGATTGTAAAATTGCAGCACACAGAAAACCTTGGTTAGGCTTCTTGGATGTGCTGTAACATCGAGATATGAGTACAGCTACTGATTTATGAATACTTACCAAACAGGAAGCTTAGATTCCATAAATTTTTGGTATGTCTGAACTTATTGTTTTTTAGAAAATAATTATGCTTTTGCAAAACAAAAGAAAACATATGACATGGTTACCATTGAATTCGTTTACTTTAGATGTGCAGTATCTCCTTTACTGGGCCAACACGTTTCCCCAAGATACCCCAAAGGAGTACTCCAGGGGGCTTTTATCTCCACCAGGGATTCAAGGTTGACTAGTAACTAGCCAGTAGATAAGGAAAAACGAAAGCAAATACTGTTGGACGAGGACAGCGAAACCCCGCTATGTCGCATCTAAGCTAAAATCTTAAGTCCGGCAAATAAAGCAAATACTAACCGAAGCTGTTGGGACATAGTGAGTATAATAATCATATAGACTTGACTTTTAAGTGGATTTTACTCGCATACACTTACCTCGTATCGCTGGCTTCCTTTGGCAGTGCCATACGTCCTCACATGCAATGGATGGGGCGCTCTTCGCCGCTTCCATATATATAGCCAGTCATAATCTGGTGATTTGAGCAAGCCTGAAGATCAGTTTAACTTTACTGCAAAGTGGCTTCCCAACCGGCCAGCTTAAGTGTAAGTGCGCAAAGGTTAAGTAATATTTTTATTTTACAATCTCAAAACAAAATGCTTAATTTATCCTAGATTTGATCCTATCGGCTCAAAGCCACATTATGTGTATGGAGCTTATGTGGATAAATGACAGAGCAATGGATCTTGTGTGACCTATCCCCAAGCAGCTGCTGTTCCTGTAGCTAGTCAGCTTGGCCGTGTATCCATAGGATTATCAAAAGACAATCCAAACGATAGGGCCACCTATGCCTTTCAGTGAAGTCACCATGCTTGGTAATTCAGAAACCAAGCACCGCCTATTACCACACACAAAATTCGCTGCATTTCTATACCAAAACAAAACCAAGGGATAAAAGAAATACTACTAGTTCTATGCGAATAACATGAGCCCTTACAACGGGTGTTAGAGGGACTTAGTTGTTCAGATGTCCATTTCCTCGGAATAGGATGTGTAATAGTGCATTAGTAGCTTATTCGTTTTTAGGAAGTTGTATAGTGACATTACAAGCTGAAAAGATGCAACAGTATAAAATATTATGATTTGTGTGCTAACTACCTGTACGGAAGCTAGGCGTGCATTCGACAATTTGATTCGATCTGACACTGTGCCAGTCTGTCTGCGAGCCTTCTAAATTCCTCATCTGAAAATTCCTGTCCTTCCATCATGTTAACTACAAAATTCTCAATGCAAGTGTGCTGCCCAATATCATATTAGCTAAGCAGGAAACTTCTTTGCTTTTATCTATAGTAGATTAATTGTATCACGGGTATTACTTGAGAGCTGTGATGCTTACCGTGTAACCTCTGTACTCTGATTATTAGGTGCCTGCGAGTGTAAAATGGCCTTTAGTGTAAACTCTCTTTTTTATTTTGCCAGCTGCGGCAGTAATAGCTTTTTGGATGAATCTCTAACACCGCTACCTCAGCCAAACCCACGCCGTTGTTGTGCTTTTATCTCGGCCAACAAAAGCTTCAAAGCGAAAAGCAAGTAATACGTAAGCTGGAGCTAAAGGCCACCTCCAACAATGAAATATATAGGGAGCTGTGGAGGCTGGAGGTCACGCCAATGAAATATAGGAGGAACTCTGTCAAAAAAAGGAGCAACGGAGCACGTGTGTTTTTTGCGGGGCCATGGGCCTTGCGGCCTTGCGGGCTGGACTTGAAGGGAGAGGCCGCTACATCAGATGGCTGGGTGATCTAAAGATTTTGCAGTCAATCCGTAACACAAAAACCCCGGACTAACCGCTGGAATGTGTGTAGCCCGGCCCGCCGTGCGGCCACGGCTGAATAACCTGAATCTACCTGCAGCAAGCGTTGGAAATAACTTCAAATGCCTAAGTAAACCCGTCCAAATCAGCTGTGCCTATGCAGTGTAGCATTGGATCCTCTTATGCAAAATCGCTTCTGCCAGCTGCAAACTCTGGAACACAACCCCACATATGAGGTTGCCTCAGGTAGCCAATGCTGAAAACAACACAACCTACTTGTCTCAATTCAGAAACCTGGCTGTTTCTCAGTCCCTGGCTTAGACCACCGGCCCAATTTAAAAAATATGCAAAGTTTACCAGCTTTATAGAAAAATATAACATCTAAATAATTCTATGAATAATCCATAAGGAGTAAAATTGCAATTGAAAGATTAAAGTGTGCCTTCACCTTTGGCATTAGGGAAAAACTTCGAAGATTAAAACAATGCCATGCGTGAAATTTGATTGCATTCCCTTTGTTATGACACTTGACCATATAGTCTCAAAACCCCCTGTATACATTCCGTATATTTTTTCCAAAACTGCAAGATTCAATTCAG
>JADLZK010006305.1:0-150383 GCA_015847255.1 Hyparrhenia diplandra | reverse complement strand
AAACACACCCTAAACACACCCTTTGCTCGTGTGGAAATCTTTGCTGCCCGACCCGACCGTGGTCAGCGGCTGGCATGCAGCTGCAGCAGCAGGGCGGTGGACGTCTTGACAAGCCAACACGGCATTAAACCGAGGGAGACCGGCCGTACTCCCTCCTTATTGGAAGTATTTTAGACATGATTGAGCATACAAGGAGTCAATAGTTTAGGATAAATTTTTCATATCTACCCTTATTAAATACTATTGCGGTATGCTTCGTAAAAAGAAACAAATCAAAGACTGATTGGCTAGACCATTGCGGTGGGCCTTGTCACCATCAAGGCGCAGGTTTGATTCCCAGGGCCTCACGATTTTTTGCTGGTGCGGCACAGTAATTAAGAAGGCAAAGCATAATTATGGCAGGGGCATAAACGTCAAGGAGCGCCGCATGCGGCACGAACGACATCTATTTTGCTCTGCCTTCGACTACGGAAAACGACTTCTAAAAGCAATATAGAGGGAGTACTAGGCAACAGCAGACCAGGTAGGTGCAGCAGACGAGGCACTGTGCTGCGGCTCCCTTTGTTCACTGGCTGTTCGCCTGCCGGCCAGGCCAGGGAAATGCTGGCTGTGGGTGTGTTTAGCAGACCCAAAATTTTTGCCTAAAAATTTTAGACGGATGGGACATGCATGTCACATCGCATTAATCAGAAGACGCTTTCGCTTGTTAGTGGTAAATATTATCCTATCATGCAGTAACTAGGTTCAAAAGAATCGCCTCGCAATGTAAATCTAAACTGTATAATTAGTTTATTTTTTTACCTACATTTCGTACTCGATAAATGTACCGGCATTTTAATGTGATGGGAAATCTTCTTTTTGTATAGTGAAATTTGGAGAGAAAGTTAGGGTGCTAAACACACCCTAAACACACCCTTTGCTCGTGTGGAAATCTTTTGCTGCCCGACCCGACCGTGGTCAGCGGCTGGCATGCAGCAGCAGCAGCAGGGCGGTGGACGTCTTGACAAGCCAACACGGCATTAAACCGAGGGAGACCGGCCGTACTCCCTCCTTACTGGAAGTATTTTTAGGCATGATTGAAAGATACCAAGCGAGTCAATAGTTTAGGATAAATTTTTCATATCTACCCTTATTAAATACTATTGCGGTATGCTTCGTAAAAGAAACAAATCAAAGACTGATTGGCTAGACCATTGCGGTGGGCCTTGTCACCATCAAGGCGCAGGTTTGATTCCCAGGGCCTCACGATTTTTTGCTGGTGCGGCACAGTAATTAAGAAGGCAAAGCATAATTATGGCAGGGGCATAAACGTCAAGGAGCGCCGCATGCGGCACGAACGACATCTATTTTGCTCTGCCTTCGACGACGGAAAACGACTTCTAAAGACTTCTAAAAGCAATATAGAGGGAGTACTAGGCAACAGCAGACCAGGTAGGTGCAGCAGACGAGGCACTGTGCTGCGGCTCCCTTTTGTTCACTGGCTGTTCGCCTGCCGGCCAGGGCCAGGGAAATGCTGGCTGTGCTGTGCTGCCTGCCATTGCTAGGCTGCAGGCGCGCATGGATCGCATCCATGGCTCCCCCTCGTGGCCGTGTTTAGGCCAAAATTTCTTTATGCACTCCCATCACATTCAAACAATAAATGTATCAAAAGACGTGATGTCCTGAAAGATAAAATATAGATAAAAAAATATACTAATTACACAGTTTAGATATATATTACGAGACGATTCTTTTGAGCCTAGTCACCCCATGGTAGGATAATATTTACCACAAACAAACAAAACGTGCTACAGTACTGCTTCGCTAACGTATACCGTCTGTTCGTTTGTTCGCTACCGTGCTAAAATTCTACAAGTTTGGGCCAAAATTTTAGCCTCTAAACACACCTGAAGGGAAATTTCCTGCTGCTCAGCCTCAGAAACAGACAGTGTGCTTTCCTTCTAGCATTTTTTTTTTTTTTGGTTTCCTATGAAGTATGAAGAGGAGAGGGTCCGAACTGTCATCAAACGAAAAAGAATGAAAAAAAAAGGAACAGACGAACCTTCAAAACGAAATACACACACCATATATCATGAGTCCCCAACTTATTGGTACAATATCTTTCTCTCGTCGTCACCTGAAACGACCAGCCGAGCCTTCCCCGGCATTTCTGTGGTGTCTGCAAGTCAAGAAGAGGAATTTTGAGGAGGAAGCTGGAGCCATCATCTATGGTATCCAATCCAAATCCGATGCACAACAATCTCATCTCGTTATATAAAGGTGGTGCTGGTGCTTTTACTGCAAGCTCCGTCAATTTGGCCCAAAGTAATCAGAACCTGAGGCAGGCCCATTTCGCATGAAACGAGCCCAAAATTGCATTGCATGCCTACCTCATGCGCCTTGAATAGAGGCCGCTGGGATACTTTCATCTGAATGAACACTCTATACTCTGAAATCGTGATGCACAGGATCCTACTCACTACACGATACAAGCACCGGTTACAACCACCTGAGCCGTTTTAAGTGTACCATCACGCACAAGGGCTTGTTTGCCTCATCCTCAATCCAAGACCAAGAGGATTCAAGGTGATCGACAGGGATTTCTACTTTTCTAAGTATGTTCTAAACATCCAAGACAGCAGCACTAGGGCATATAATTGATTTCACCGGTGGAGACTGAAGAGCAACTGCAACCAAAACTCGTTGGAAATTTCAAGTTGATGCACCATCACTTCAGACTACAGATACAAATCATCATAATAGCTTACTTGTGAAACTATTACGTTAACATTTGCTCCTAGATACACATAGAACAGAGAATAAAATCATTTCTTCACAGTTCATCGTAAGTGGGAGGATCAGGAGCAGGAGCAGGAACATTTGCTGGGGCAGCAGGTCCATGTTGGGCTTTCGCTACGATGTCCTCAGTTGATAATGAACCTGATCGGATGGCATCAGCCAGTTTCCTTTGCAGTGTCAACAGGCCAATACGTCTTGAGACGACGTATAGAACCGCCAAGGAGAAGATGATAAAACCGATAGTCAAGATGATCCTGGGAAACAGATCTTGTTAGCAATTGGCTATACACACAGAAACACAGGTTTGTAATTATACAGATATAAAAACTGTCTTGCAGAAATGAAGCTTATTGCATATCAGAAAAGCACCACGCACAGTTACTTCATTCTAAGCATTTTGGCATGAGATCTGAACTGCTGGGAATGAGGAACAAAAGAGTCATGCCACGAATGTCACAGCGCTAATGTTCCTTCAAACAAGGATACATCCTTGCTTCATTACACGCTTCTCGGATATGCATAGTACAAGTACTAGGACTGAGGATTGGAGTTTGCTCCATTTCTTTCCATAAGTCAACTCATGAGTCATGACCCTACTGAAGCATTCCAGCCTTTTTATCTTTACTTTAACAAGCGGACTGCACTGTTTACCAAGGAATCATCTAGACTAAGGCCCAGAGCTCATAGAGGAAGCAAAGAAGACCACCAGACCTGTTCACTCAATGACTTTCTGATGTGTGTACTTCGGCTACAGATGCATCCAGTGTTTATCAAGGCTTTTAAGAAACTTGTAAGTTCACACAAGTTTTGATTTAGTTCCAAATGTGATTATATGGAAATCAAATTCCAGCATGTTTTCTGCAAGTCACTTTCTTTGTTATTCTTTTGCCTCATCAGCTGTAATGAATCATGTATTTCCTAAAAAGATAGCCTGGGATACAGTTGTTTAATATGAAAAAAGTACTGGTTCAAAGGATCCTGACAAAAAGATAGTTGAGTATAGCCAATGTAGCAGATCACAATTTCTGTGAAAGGAGCAAGGGATGTGGTTCAATTTGAAAGGTACTCATTGTGCAAAATGTGTCCATAAAGTTGTCTTTTTGTAAAATGGCTTGAGTGTAAAATAAGAAGGTAGACTATACAGCCACGGACCACGTTATACACTGATCTGCAGCAAATTTAGAACTGTACAAAAGAGCTAGAGTACCTACCTATCAAGAACATCTTGCCGCTGCATTGTGGAGAGCAAACCTCGGGTACGATCAGCAAAGAGCGGTGTCCTTGATATTCACCTTCAGCCTTCCGAGAACACTTGTTGATTCGCCTGCATAATTGAATAAATTAGTTTGCATGGTACAATTTGACTATGATGATCCTTAAAATGAAGGCAAACAGGAAAATGTTTTGATTCATACACCAAGAAGTACATGAGCGTGCTATATGTTTCAGCCATAACAGAACAACATCGATAGTATAAAAATAAAAAAAGAATATTTCAACAAACTAAAAATGAATACAGAACAAGTACATGATAACATGACAATGATAACCAAGCAGTTTTATTTGATCCACTGTGAGACATCACAAGAACATTAGTACTCCCTCTATTCCAAATTATAAGACATTTTTGGACTTTTCTAGATATTGCTTTTACTATGTATCTAGACATAGTGCATATCTAGGTGCATAGCAAGTCACAAAAAAAAAAAAAAAGGTGCACAGAAAGCTACGCATCTAAAAAAGCAAAAATGTCTTAATAAGTTGGAAAGGAGGGAGTACATTACAATTAAGATCAATCACATTGTACAAGACATATTTTAGGAACTGACAAAACTCTTTCTAGAACGATAAAAATTATAAATAATATACAGACTAACGGCTTAATCAAGATGCATACCAAATGTTGCCAAGGTACTAGCACTTCTTTCCACTTCCTGTAAACATTTATAATTTTATATCAATTAGCTTCAAGTTTATAAGCAATAAGCCATTAGGCATTAGCATACAAGCTAACAATTGAACAAGTGGACATGCAAACCTGAACCATCATCTGGCGAGACCGTCCGGAGGCTCTCAGTGATACTTTCAGCAGCAGATGTCATGCCAGCCTTTGTCCTGAATCATTTAATGATCACATTATATGACAAAACAAGATGTTGCTTGATTACAAATGTAGAAGGGTGGTTCATTCATTATTGTGATACAACTTGTCTAAACATGAATGCAAAAAGGATGGCCTATTCATTAGTGAAACATTGAAATGCTCAAATGCATTAATACAACAGCTCTTAATTGTTATTCTGCAATTCTTAGTGTATAATATAGAAAAATAGTTTACAAGTGACAGCCCATTATCTGCTTCTCCAAATTTCAAGTAACCTGGATTTGATGAAACCAGATGGACAGGATACCAATGTATCTGACTAAATTATAAAAAGCTCCTTAAATATCCCATATATATTGGCTTAAAGGAAAAAAGACCTCATTGAAATCAACTTACTGGAGATTACGCCACGGATGGTAGACTCTTCACCACCCCCCAGAAGAAGTGCCCTCTAGAGAAAAGACAATTAGAAACTGATAGCCAAGTTATGATGGCACCTGCAATGCTCTAAAAAGGTGGTAGGGTTCCTACAGGTAATTTTCTTGATAATATTGCGAGGGAGTTGCAAAAATCTAAAAGCAGCAATAGTTTCATTGGTGCTCTGAATTAGTGAATTTAAATGAGTACATAAAAACCTCTGAGAAGAGATACTGCATATAAAGAATAGATCCTTAAAATTTAAAATGAATTCTTAATCTTTCACATTGCATTGGTGACACTCTAGAAGCATGTATCGCTCACATAGCTAATCATTTGGATCAATATCATCAAAGTCCAGGCAAAATCACATACCTCCTCTTGAGCAGCTTGTCTTATGTTATCTTTTGCTTTTAAGTTAGCATTCCTCAGGCTAACACGAAGCCTGCAAAAACGCTCAAAATTTATATAAAAAAATAGGCTAAGAAGGATGATAAAAGTAAACAAACTCCAAGACTACCTTACTTCTTGTATTGTTCGTCCCATGATTTCAAGGTTGCTTGGCCGACTGCACTTCATCAAAAGTGGGAAGCTGCTGTGCTAGAAGATCAAGCTGGAACTGCAGTGACTTGAGCAACTGCAGAGCATCCTGTGCAGAACCATTCAACCTCGAAGAGAGTTTGCCTCCTCTGTTCCTTTCCCCTGTTTTTCCACATGATTCGATAGCAGTAATGTTCTTCTCAAGCTGTGAAACTGTTTGGCTCCATTCTTTCTTCAGATTTTCAACTGCTTGCGTGACTTCGTCCATCCTAATATCTTCATGAATCAAAATCAGCAGATTTACCATGCTGGCATGTGATAAAAGACAACTGACAACTCGTAACATAAAGAGAATTTAGTTTTGATACATGGATAAGTAAGCACTCCTGAAAAACTAAGTTCCTTAGGAAGAAAAAATCCTCCTATTCCTTAGCCTTGCATAAATGAATAGCCATGACATGTGGAGTACATTTCAGGTGGGTGCAAAACATTTATATTCCTTCTAATGAAAGAACTCATTATAATCCAACTAGCACCATCCCAAGCCCCAAATATGCGCTGATGAGGAAAAAAAAAAAAAAAACATCATAACCTACAAATACAAAACACACGTGCCTTACTCCCACTCTCCAGTCTCTTCTTTATATTGTCTATATGGTTTTCTTTGATAAATATTGCTACGAGGCAGGTCTTTATTCACAAAATTAAAACAAAAACACTGTTCTCTATGGAGAAACCAAACCGTAACCTTAGTAAGATTAGCCTAGACTAATATTATCAACTGGGATACGAGAACGCCATATTGAAAAGCCACCAACAAACCTGATTGAATAAGGTCTAATAAAATCATGTTGTTTGTGTTTGTTGAGTCTGTGTCAAAATTAATCAAACTGTCAAACGTGATACGTACTCAAAAAAGACCAAATATTCACTATCTAAGTAGGGTAGCAATATATAACAGCATCTCCATCGGTCTCCCAATTTCCACCCACGATGATGAAAACCGTTTTGAGGGATATGAGAGCTCCAGCTCCAGCAGATCCCCATTCTAGCCCCCAATGAGATTTTCTTTTTCTCTCAGCCCTTCAAAGTCCATCCTCAATCCCCTCAAAGGTGAGCAAACCACCTCCCCCGAATACCTGAGATTTTTTTGGCGCGAGCTCTAATTGCCGGCGCCAGGGACGGACGGGGAAGAAGACACCCGCAATCAAGATCTCCGGCCGTCGTGTTGCAGCTTCTCGTGCTTCCTTGCCGCAGCTCCTGGCGCCCCTACCACGTCGTCTGGAGGAGTGGGATGGGAAGAGGAGCGGCGGAGGGGTCGCGACGGAGGACTGGAGGAGTAGCGGGCGGTGGAGATGCGGCACACGGAGCCGGGACTCCGGGAGAGAAAGAGAGCGAAACGGTGGGAGAACAGAAAAGGGTTATATCTGAATGACGAACAGATCGTAGCATGTATTGAAAGTGGATTTTCTTGTTCTGTTGCGGGCGATGTCTTTCGAAACCCATAAAGAAAGAGGTTTGCAACTCCTCCAATAATAACTGGATTTAGGATTGAAGCCAAAGTTTTTTTTTCCTTTAACGTTGAACTTAGTTACTTAGGATACAAGTAGACTAGCCCACACACTCATATAGAGGCTAAATTTCCGCAGATTATTGCGACAACCTACTTAATTAAGTCTATATGTGGGTTTCGTGGGCTTCTATTTACAACTCTACGAGGCATGTTTATCTTAAGACAACAATGTGTACAGTTCAACCCTTTACCTTCATCTTTACTCATCTTGGTTGTCTTTAATTTGGAGACTGGAACGATAAAATGGTTTTGTTCATGCTTTAGGACGAGACGGTTCTAGCCCCACCATTTTTATTGAAGTGATGGAATTAGCTTTAGTTTGGTTGAGGGGGTGTGAATAGTGAGATAAGTACTCCATGACATGAGCCTAGCTTGTCAGCATCCCTATCTTCTTCTCCCTCTCCTCTCTCTGCGCGAACCTGTCAAGAAAAAAAATGGTAACATGTAGAGCCTTGACGCTCCCCACCGCGACATCTTTGAGGTGTAAGAACCAATCTTCGAGAGGATCTATGCTTAAGCATCATGGTTCGCTAACGAACTCAGAATACCAAGCAAGGAGTGATGTACAAGTACACAGTCCTCATAAGTGCTAGGGCAAAAAATATGAAGGAGTGCCACACATGTTGTGGTTGTTGAGGGAAGCGAAGGACCCAAATGAATAATCATATGAATAATTGAACTTTGTTAGCATGCGATGGTTGTTTTTAATTAATCAAGAATGGGTCATATGCCTTCCAATCATTGATGCAACACATTGTTGCAAAACTCTAGGTCCTCGCATCGTTTACATATGGCGCACTAGATGCTGAGAATAGGCACTAGAGATCAACCCTGCTAGTGAGTTGAATCCAATCTAAACCCACCCGCAACCATTCGTTATCATCACAATCTTAAAAATGCACTCAACCCACCAACTGGATTCTTCCTACCATACCAACCCGTCCGCTATCCTATTTGAACCTAGTGTGTGTGTGTGTGTGTGTGGGGGGGTAGGGTGGGGTGGAGGGGAGGCGGAGGTGGAGGCGGAGGGGCTGAGCTTGCTATGGAAATACAAACCTACTATGGACGAGCTATCTATTTTGAACCCAAACCCAAACGACACTCAACAATCTTGAATTGAGGCTATTCATAGAACCATCTCAAATTGTTCGAACAAATATACTCCTTACTGAATGAAGAAACTATCTACAAGTTGACATGAACTAAAAATTATTGCTCAGCGACGGCGGCAACCGTGCGAGACGTGGAGTCCAAGCGTCTAGGAGCGTTTAGGGCAGCTAGGATGTACTCGTTCCCCACCCATGGGTTGCGAACGCCCGGAAGTTGTAATTTCCAACCAAAACAGCCAATTCATTGATCCCGTGGCCCCAAATATATCCGGCCCAAATGCTGGTGAGAATTATTGTTCCCTAACCCAGAGCCATCTGATCGCAATCTATACTGTTAAATCCATTCCCGCCCAAGATTTATTAGGAGAGCGACTAGAGATACGCAACATGTGAGAGAGAAGATGAGAAGAGGAAGTGGAGGTTAGGTTCACTACTACAGATTGATTTTGGGAGGTGTTTAGTTTTGATTTTTCGTGGGCGGGCATTTCAAAACCGCCCACGAAAAATAGGTGGCTCGCAAAAACCGCCACGGTTAATCGATTAACAAAGGCGGTCTTTCTAAAAATAATCGCCACGGTTAACCCCCATTAACCGTGGCGGTTTTATTATTAAATGCCCGCCACAGAAAAAGTCCGGGCTATAAATACAGCCCCAACCTTCTTCTTCCCCACGGATTTCGCCATTATTTAGGGTTTGAGCTTCAAAACCATAAAAACACCATTTGGGGGGGGGAGGGGAGGAGGTTTTGCCCTTGGTTTGATTGAATTTTGGCACCGCAAGGGGGGTATTTCTCCTCTTTCTCCCCTCTTTCTCTCCCTCTCTCTCCCTCTTTCTCTCCCTCTCTCGCATTGCATGGTCCTCCCTCTCTTTGAGATCTAATTGAATGTGGTTTGTGCTCTCTCTCTCTTCCCCCTCTCTCTCTCCCTCCCTCCCTCCCCTTATCTCTCTCCCTCTCTCTCTCCCCCCTCTCTCTCCCTTTCTTTTGAGATCTAGTTTTGATCTCTCCCCTCTCAAGCTAGCTCCACTCCCTCTCTCCTCTCCTTCTCTCTCCCCTCCCCTCTCTCTCTCCCTCTCCTCCTCCCCCCTCTCTCCCTCTCATTTGAGTGTACATGCTCTCTTTCCCTCTCTCTACTCCCTCTCTCTACTCCCTCTCTCTCTCACTCTCGTATTCCTCTTTTGTACTTTAGTTAACTCTCTCTAATCATCGATACCTCGATCTCTAATCATCGATCGCTCTCTTTGCTCTGGTTTAATTAATTTGAGCAGGCTGTCATGGCGTCGAATAGGGATTGAATGTACAAGCCGAGGATGAGTTTGGATTTCGTTGATGATGTGCGAAAAGAAGTTTATGCCCGCCGCGCAAAAAGCATCGAATCACCGTGGTTCGGAAGAAATGGTGTGCCCGTGCTATCGGTGCAAGCATATGTTCTTACACAAGGATGATGTCGCCGCGGAGCACTTGCTACGAGATGGTTTCATCGGGGAGCCGAGGTACACCGTGTGGAAGTATCATGGTGAAAAAGAACCGAGTGTCACGGCCGGGTTCATCCGGAGGACCCCGCCGACCGCAACGACGGAAACACCAGTGGTGGATGAAGGACGAGAACAAGTTGATAATCGTGATTACATCACCGTAGATGAACCGCTTGAAGACATGCCGAAGACAATGTGGGTGGAGATGATGGTGAACAAATCGAAGAGTTGATGACATGTCGCCCGAGGATGCTGACCTTTTCGAGGATATTACTAACCTCAAAGATGAAGATGACGTGTCGCTTTGGCAATCCAAGATGGCTCAAGAATTTTAGATGATGAAGCAGCGGCAATTGACCCTCTCTACAAAGATGACGGCAAATGTCCGGCATTGCACGGTGCTACGCTTTAACCTAACGATGTTGATGCTGAAGGCTCGCCACGGGTGGTCGACACGAGCTTCAATGACTGTTACGGCACCTCGGTGACACCGCTTTACCCGAGGGAATAAGGTGCCCGCCAATACCTATCGGGCGAAGAAGCCGATTCGGCCCCGTGGCGATGAAGCTTAGGAAGTTTCATGCGTGCCCTAACCATTGTATTCTATACCGGGTAACTATGCGGACTTGCACAACCGTCGCGATGCGCGCGTGAGTCGTTACAAGAGGAATGCCGGGCCGTCGTGCCACCGGCGAGGAGGGACCGCCAAGAGGGCCCAAGAAGCGTAAGACCGGCAAGAAGAAGCGTATACCACCTCCTCGAGGACGAGGAAGAAGATGGTTACACCCAGAGGAAGATCCCCGCCCCTATCGGTGTGGTACCTACCCGCGGCCGGATCGCTGCGTGTAATTTTTGAGAACCCGTGAGGATGCCAAATCGATGTCCCGCATGCATCGAACGAACGAAGGGCGATGGCAAGTCCGTGACACCCTCGGATGCCAAAACGTGGAAACACATCAATGACATGTTCCCGGATTTTAGGGACGAGCCCGGGAACGTAAGGTTCGCATTGAGTACGACGGGATGAATCCGTTTGGAGACCCCGCAGTACGCGACAAAGACCGGCGGTCAACCCGCCTACCTACGAGTGTCCGGCGCAAATATCTTCTATCGCCATGCTCATTTCCGACCAAAGCAGCCAAAGCAATGATATAGATGTGCTCATTGAGCCAAGAATGGAGGAAATGGCGGAACTGTGGAAAGGGGTCAAGATTATGGATGCGTCCGAGAAGAAGAAATTCACTCTAAAGGCAATGATAATGGCCACCATCGCTGATTACCCCGCTCTTTTTTATTGTTGGGGCGTATTAAGGGGAAGACAGATACACAGTTTGCATTGAGAATACCTACCCATTTACCTTAGTGGATCCCAAAAGACGGTGTATATGAAGCATCGTAAATTTCTCTCAAAAGAACACAAACCGGAAAACTTCGATGGATGAGTACTTTGACGGCGAGCCGTAGACATCAACGGAGGAGCCGGAAAGGGTAAAGTACGGGCCAAAGGTGTTTGAAATGGTGAAGAACATAAACCACGAGTTCGAAAGAAGAAGAAAGCTTCGGTGGGCCAAAGGCAAAGAAGAAGGTAAGTAACAAAACGGCAAAGGTGCAGAAGAAGAAGCGTATAGAACCCAATCGGGTCGGGCACTGCCCAAAAGTCCCATTCAAGAAGCGCCGATTTTCTTCAAGTACCTACCATAACAAAAATGCTCCATACACCCCATGCCGCCGATAACATGCATCTACGTAAGAATCTCTTCGAGAGCTTGGTCGGGATTTTCCTAGACATCAAGACTAAGACGAAGGACGGTGTCAAGTCACGCCGATCTTGTCGACATGGGCATCGTGCCCGAACTTCACGCCGAAACCCTCGGGAATAGCGGAAAAGTCGACCTTCTAGCCGCGAGCTACAATCCGACACGAGATGAAAAGAGGGATTTTTGCAAATGGCTCGTGGATGTGAAAGTGCCGACCGGTTTGCTCCAACCTCAAGAGCATTGTATCGATGAAAGACCTCACACTTGCCAAACTTCAAGGCCCATGACCGCCATATCATCCGACGGTGTTCCTTCCAATTGTGATTAAGTGCATCGCCCGAGTTCGTGAAGATGGTCGTTACACGCTTGTGCTACTTTTTAATCGCATCACGTAGAAGGTCATCGCCGAAAAGGACCTCCCGCATTGAAAGAGTTCATCGCGAGACTATATGCCGACTCGAGATGTGCTTACCACCATCTTTCTTTGATATTATGCCACATCTCATGATACACATGGTCGATCAGATAGAAGAACTGGGGCCTCTCTACCTGCACAAAAATACATGTCTAACTTGTACTATGCATTAATTGGTGGCTAATGTAGTTCAATTCACATGCATAGGATTCTCAACACCGCCTCATAGCACTCAGAAGGACGATGAGGTCGAATGTTCCCCCCAAGCGCCGAAGAAGAAGAAGCTATCAAAAGAAGATGAGGAAGTTCTTGCCCCGACCACCAAATACTTAGATGATTGCGATGTGCGAGCTAGCGAGAGAGAAAAGGACCTCCGATGGGCTAAGCGAACTGGGGGCCGTGAAGACCGGGCAAGACTTACTAGGTACGTATATGCGTGATAATCTCAACCAAACTTAGCCGCACATATTACGTATGCGCACGTAGCTAGATGATGCTAACATACATGTCCTTCTCAGATAGGAATTATATACCCCATCGGGGGGACAATGGGTCACCGGACGCCTGCATCGGTTTGAGCTTGGCAAGTTCATGGTGCCCAAGGGCCAGCTAATCGAGGAGGAGTGAGACACTCACAGGTTCCACCTATTATATATGCATGCAGTTGACCGGGGGGTGAGGGAGTTTCATTTTAGGGTTCCTAAAGAGCTCTTTAACTTGGACGAAGATATTTCACTGCCAATAGGCTTCGACGAAATGTGGCGGTTGCTACGGCGCCAGGACCTCGACCAATCCATTGTCACACTCTATGCTGCGTGAGTTTATTTATGCATTACCCGCTCGTACACCACTAATTCTAGCACTCTGATCCTATAATGACGTGACCACATGTGCTTGCCGGATGCAAGCGTTGATAGCTCGAACGAAGAATGAACCAATTGTGTTTCTATGTCCAAATAAATATAGACGTGGTGGAATTTTCTCATTACTGGATGGAGAGCCAGAGGAACCCAGAGCTCAAGAAGTTGGGCAAGGCCGAACAACATAAACACTTTCAAAGATTGGCCGATGCAAGAGTTAGAGAGATGACAGACTACATCTGTAAGTGCATGAAGAAGGTCAAATGGGAGGGTTGTCTCATTGCGGCCCAACATATCAAGTAAGTCAAAAGCAATACTTTTTATTTTTTGAACACTTGGAATATATTTCTAATCAAATAAAATGTTGTAGCCTGGCCGGTATACAAACAACACCACACATTGGCCACCGGATTACTTGGATAATCTTCCCTCAGGATGGATGTGCCCTTAGGGGTCGGGACTCGTTATGTGATACGCCAAAAGGCCTCTATCAACATTTTGAAGAGGCCCCGCAACTCGTAAGTCACGCCACTTGTATACTATTTCATACCACAAACTTCAGAACTCATGACACCGTGGGATTTCGTACGTGAGCTTACGCGGATTACTTGAAAGACCCCCCCAATCGATCGGAGGCAACGCATACGCAAAAAAAAAACATAAGGACAAAATGAAGATCGACGAGATTACGAGGTATATGTAGCATTACTCTAGTTTGCTCGTCCCATATTGAATGGTCTCATAATATTCTAACCATTTTTGATACATATATCGTGCATGCAAGTGCGGTAAGCGACCTATAGGCACCAACCTCGTGGTGGTTTCTATACCATGCGTTCATAGCCCGCAGATGGCGTGTGTACCGTACTACGTGGCGCGAAATGATGAAGAAAACCACGCCGTAATTTTGGATGAAAGGCTTGGGCGACATTAAGTTCAAGAAACCGGTTGGCGCCATCCGTAGGGGGCGTCATTGAGGATGTTGTGCTACCTACCGGCCATTTCTTCGACCTAACAACGACCTTGCCATAAAGGAGGACTTATGGGAACTACGAGATTGGAGAAATGCGCTAGACATGAAGGATTATACGTGGGATGGCCCGAGTTGTAACCTAGCTAAACTTGATTTATCAATAGATCGCTCGATCGAGTTTTGTAAATTATGATGTGTGGTGGTCACTTTTAAACTCTAAGTGCTTTAATTGAATGTCCATGTTAGTTGAATGTTAAATTGTGATGCATGTTTAAGATTTATGTGAATATTCTCTTATTTTTATTATTTAATATGTGGTTGAAATCATAATTTATAATTTTATAATATTTTTGAATTATTTTTTATTAATCCTAAATTAATTAACCGTGGCGGTCATATTACAAAAACCGTCATGGTTAATACATTAACTATTAACCATGGCGGGCACATAAAGATACCCGCCATGGTAAATCTATTAACCGCGGGCGGTTTTTGTTAAACGACCGTCACGGTTAATCGATTTTTCATGGCGGGGCAAGGAGTCCGCCACGGTTAATCGCTCGATTAACCGTGACCCTAACTTCCGTGGCGGATCCAATGCCCGCCACGGAAAATCGAAAATGTCCGCCACGGTTAATCGTTCCTCGTAGCAGTGGTTGTTGTTTCCATGGTGCATGATCCCAAGAAAAAACACTTGAACTTTGATTGGTGAATAGGTGTCGTAATTTCTAGCGAGAAACACGGCACACTCGGTTTGCTTGAGCATGATGTAGACAATGATCGTGTCGAAGGTTGTCATCGTCCCATAGAGAACATGCTAGAGAGAGAGATAGCAAGCCCCTGACGAGATCGCCATGTTCTTGGTTGGTTGGTGTGGCGTTCGTGAATCGTGATAAGAAAACCAAGACACGAGCCACACAAGAAGAGATTGGCTGTTTGTCGTGCCAAAACATAGTGAAGTGGAGTCACCGTTGGCAAGCACCAAATCATAAAGGGACTGCCTTAGAATTGACTCGTGAATACTTTCCAAAAATATCTCTCTTCGCCAGGAATGTTTTTGTTCAAATGGAACGAAGGGTAGAAATGCCGATAATGCGCACAAGGCCAAAAACCAAACAAAACCCCCACGACAAAACAAGCAAAATCCACTATCTCTTGGCTCCTTGCTACCGCTCCACTCTCCACCGCATCCATCCTCGCTCGCTCATGTCGCTGGCGAGCCAGCCTAATCAATCGCCAATGCTCACCTCGTTGCTCCCGCCGCCCACCGTCCCGCTCCCGCTCTCCAAACTCCCGCGTCGGCGTCGCCCAAGCCGCCGCCCAGGCTCGCCGCGCTCTCCGCTTCCGCCACCGCCGTCGCCGTTTCCCCGCCGCGACACCGACATCCGACGATGCGCCGCCCGGCGGGACCGATGGCGCCGCCGTTGCCACCGCCGCCGCCGGCGGCCGCCTCCGCGCTCATCCGCTCCCTCTGCGCGGCGGGGCGCACCGCGGATGCCGCGCGGGCGCTGTCGTCCGCGGGCGGCGGCGCGGGCGTCGTGGCCTACAACGCCATGGTGTCGGGCTACTGCCGCGCGGGGCAGCTGGCCGCGGCGCGCCGCCTCGCCGCGTCGGTGCCCGTCCCGCCCAACGCCTACACCTACTTCCCCGTGGTGCGCGCGCTCTGCGCGCGTGGCAGGATCGCGGACGCCGTCGAGGTGCTCGACGACATGTCCCGCCGCGGGTGCGCGCCGACACCGCCCATGTACCACGTCATCCTCGAGGCCGCCTGCAGCAGCAGCAGCAGTAGCAGGGGCGGCGGGTTCCGGACCGCCGTCAGGGTGCTCCACGACCTCCACGCCAGGGGCTGCGCGGCCCCGCTCGACGTCGGCAACTGCAACCTCGTCCTCAACGCCATCTGCGACCAGGGCGGGCCGGGGTCGGTGGACGAGGCGCTCCAGCTGCTGCGGGACCTGCGTCCGTGCTTCGGCTGTGACCCCGACGTGGTGAGCTACAACGCCGTGCTCAAGGGCCTGTGCATGGCCAAGCGCTGGGGACGCGTCCAGGAACTCATGGAGGAGATGGTCACGGTGGGATGCCCGCCCAACATCGTCACCTTCAACACCCTCATCGGCTACTTGTGTCGGAACGGCCTGTTCGAGCGGGTGCACCGGGTGCTCGCGCAGATGCCGGACCATGGCTGCACGCCGGACATCAGGATGTATGCCACTGTCCTCGATGGTATCTGCAAGGAAGGACATCTCGAGGTCGCGCGTGAGATCCTGGATAGGATGCCTTCCTACGGGCTCAAGCCCAATGTGGTTTGCTACAATACTGTGCTCAAGGGCTTGTGCAGCGCCGAGCGGTGGGAGGAAGCCGAGGCGTTGCTGGCTGAGATGTTTGACAAGGACTGCCCACTTGATGATGTCACCTTCAACATACTTGTCGATTTCTTCTGCCAAAATGGGCTGGTGTACCGGGTGATCGAGCTGCTTGAGCAGATGCTGGAGCATGGGTGCGTGCCGGATGTCATCACGTACACTACGGTCATCAACGGCTTCTGCAAAGAAGGGCTTATCGACGAAGCTGTCATGCTGTTGAAAAGTATGGCCGCCTGTGGATGCAAGCCGAATACCGTAAGCTACACCATTGTGCTCAAGGGTTTGTGCAGCACGGAACGATGGGTGGATGCTGAGGACCTCATGTCTCAAATGATTCAGCAAGGCTGCGCTCCGAATCCTGTCACATTCAATACGCTCATCAATTTCTTGTGTAAAAAGGGATTGGTTGAGCAGGCCATTGAACTCCTTAAGCAAATGCTACTGAATGGATGCAGTCCTGACCTGATTAGCTACAGCACAGTGATTGATGGGCTTGGCAAGGCTGGCAAGACGGACGAAGCACTGGAGCTGTTAAACGTGATGGTCAACAAAGGCATGAGCCCAAACACAATCATTTATTCGTCGATAGCTTCTGCTCTCTCCAGAGAAGGTAGAATTAACAGGGTAGTTCAGATGTTTGATAACATCCAAGATGCCACAATAAGGTCCGACGCAGTGCTCTACAATGCAGTTATTTCTTCGCTTTGCAAAAGGAGGGAAACTGACCGTGCTATTGAGTTTTTTTGGCATATATGGTGTCCAGTGGATGCATGCCCAATGAGTCGACCTACACTATGCTTATTCGAGGCTTAGCAAGTGAGGGATTTGTAAAGGAGGCACAAGAGATGCTGATTGAGTTGTGCTCCAAAGGTGCTCTAAGAAAGCACTTGATGAAGCATTTTGGTATTGTATGAAGTATAAACTGATACTTACTGTTTGCAATGGTGTTATCAGGATTAGTTTCTAATTAGCCTGAAGGTGTCATCCACATTATTTTGCTCCTCTACCCAACCCGTGGTGGTTCTCTAGGTATGATGTAATCACGCTGTTGAAATACAGGCTTTGATGGATAGACACAAAAAGTCAGGATCAAAGACTTTCATATTCCTAATTAGTGGCAGTACGTTTTATCAAGGAGTTTTTGAAGATATCTAGAATACAAAGACACTAGAAGATTTAGTCTGACATATCAAAATTGATGAGAGTGGTTCTTCAGTTATTTCAGTAGCTGATGAACACAGTACACAGAATTTCTGTATGGAGTTCCTTTCTTTATGGGAACGACTTTTTGAGAATACTATGGACGAGAAAAAAAAAAAAAAAGCAGAAATGGAAGGCCTCTGGGTGAGCCTGTGTAACTAAGTAGTTTGAAATCACATTTGCATTGTTTAATGTTTATTTGGTGTATATAATTGTGAATCTTCTAACTACATATTACCTTCTGCAATAATACCATGCACCCCTCACATGGTACCTGCACTGATGAAATTAGAAAGATCTCAATTCTGGTAGAAGTCTTTGCTTACATGCAGCATGTCCGAACGCTACTGTTTATGCAATACTCAGGAAATATATCGGATGTCAAATTGGTATAATTTATTAATCAGTAGGGGCTTGCCCCTCCTGTTTCCATAAAAAAAAATTTAAAGCACTCTGATCTGACACTGCTTTTCAATTGTTGATTCTAGTCTTGGCACTAATTTGTATTCAAAGTTGAGCAGTCCTGAAGGAATTTTGGAGACGTTGATATCTTTGGCAATCCTGGTGGTTTCGGCTACTGCGATTCAATTGCTGAGCGCAGCCCAGCACAATCAGGTTTTATCTGTTTGACATAGAAGCATGCTCTGAAATAGAATTTGCACCGGATGGCATCAAAAGGGTAGCTTTCTATTCAATTTTCTTTGTTTTGAAATACAAATTAGTAGTTGGAATTAGGTTGATCCATGGACCTAACGAAAGCAAAACCTGCATCTCCACTGATGACTGACGCGCACCGTGCTGCAAGCTTTACAGTTGTACTGAAATAATGTCGTACAGTTTTCACAAATCAAATGTACTTTGGAGTTCAGTGTATTTTTTCTAGATGCACTTCATTTTTTCTGTAACGTGTGCTTGGTTTTGAATTTAATGTGGTTTGGAGCTGAAATGAAAGAATTAATATTAGGCTGTCACACTCATGCAGTACTGAATCTCGCATGCACCACAATTCTCGCCACCCTTGGCGATGTTTTTTCTGGCCTCCCGCCACATGCCACAGTCCGCCATATTTTGGCAGAGTGTTGGCTGACAAGTGACAACCAAGGAGACGCCGTGCTTAACCCTGCTTCCGTATGTCTTCCCTGCGGTGCGGCGTCGGCATGGAAGAAGCGGAGAACGGCATCAAGAAGCGCACCACCCCCCCCCCCCCCGGGCAATGGCGTGAGGAAGCTATCCCCTCCTTCGACGAGGTCGTCCGCCCCGGAGCAGAGGAAGCCCTCTGCCTCGCCTCCGCCGCCGCGCGTCCCCAGCTGGCTGATCCTCGACACCATCGTCCACCTCTGCAGCAGGAGGCATTGCGGGGTCGTCGAAGACGACGCCACGGCCTCGGCGCTCGCCCTCGACTGCGCCGGACGCCCCGTCCGCGCGCCTCCCTCAGGATCGCTGACCCTCCCGCGGTGTCCCGTCTCTACCTTCACCTGGCTGGCAGGCCGCCGAGCCGATCACGTTCCAGGAGCCCACCGCCATCGCCGCCCACCGCAACTCCATTCTCTTCCTGGTGACTGTCCCCTTCGAGTATCCGATGTGGTGGCACGACAGCTATACTCCTTCCCCATCGACTACTTCGTCTACTCATGCAGCTCCTCTTCGCCGCCGCCACTGACTCTGCTTCCCTCCCTGCTTCCACGGTGGTCATCACATCAACCCCCAGCTTGATGAGTTCTGCAAACCACATCGGCAGCAGCGACAGCGCAGCATGTTGACTGAAGATATGGGTATCCTCTGCCATGGCGATGGAGGCGAGTTCACGGTGGCAGAACTCAAGTTTTCCGAGCGGTATGAGATTGAGCTATGCCTGCTGCACCATCCACCTGGTTCCACCAGGACCACCACCTGCAAGATCTTTAGTGTAATGGAGTGTCAAGAAAATGCAGATCCCGGCCTTGATCACTAAACGTTGTAAATGCTCGTTTTCGGGAAAATTGGATATTTGAGACTCCAGGCTGGACCAGAGGTCTTTGATCTAAAAAAGCTAATTGCTAACATATATTTTCAAAAGGCCTCAAGCTGCGAATTAACAGTAGTCTGGATATTAATAACGATCGTCAAGCGGCAATACAAGACAACAAAATTGTAATAACATATTTCGTCAAAAAAAATGTAGAATTATTAAGTCAAGAAAATTGCCCCGTTTGCCGTCAGGTGACCATGAAATTGCCGATCCTAACGATGCCAATACTACTGCAAATGCGCAATGCGTGTAGCAGATGGACCACGGTACATGAAATGCAGATAGTAGCAATTTAACTTTCTCCAAGATTCCAGCAATAAGAGCATGGATAAAATCCTTGCGACAAAACTTCTCGTACAGTGGGAAAAATGTCCAATCCAGTTACAGCTGAAACAATAGTCATTCTAGGCCTTGGCAAAATTAAGTTACAACACAGGCTACGTGTACAAGGGCATTGGAGCAATATAACACAAGCAACCGTCGCAGAATTTCCCATGCCAATGCACCAAAGTTGCTGCCCCAACTACTTTGCCACCAGTTTGCACATGATCCTCTCGGGACATCATTATTCTTACTGCAAAGGGAGAAACTCTTCATCTTAGTGGTGCACAATTGCAAGATTAATCAACAAATGAAAAAAAAAAATGTCGTGCAAGGGCCTTGACAAACATGCTTACCTGTTGTGGTGGGGGCTGTGGTGGCTGTTGCTGGTAATTTCCATACCCTGGATATGGTGTGTAGGCGTACATGGCAGGATCCTGAGGTGGCGAGCATAACCATATGGATCATATCCTTGGGGATACCCATAATAGCCACCACCACTCCATTGGTTCTGCTCTTGCTGGGGCTGGAACAAAAATCCAGCAAAGGGAATGTGAACTAAAGCACCAAGTAAAGGGCACGCAGATTAGGTAAAAAAAAAAGTTACCTGCTTGTTTGCAGGGCTACGACCCCATGAGAGCCTTATGCTCTGACCTCCCAGCTGGCTTCCATTTAGCACCCTTATGGCCTCCTCAGCTGATGCCCTGAACAATTTTTTTTAATCAAGATAAAATCCATATAGTAGTATCTGGTTCAGAAATAATAAAAGCATTTTCCATTATAAATTTCAAATCCTTTTTTCACATGGTTTAAATTTACACAGCAGAATCACTATAACCAATTGAGTGCTATTTTGGATACTGACACAAAAAAGGTTTCAACATGTAACTGGATACTCAAGATAGCATCACTAATGAGTATTGACTAGTCTATAAATTGATCTGCACAATGCACTAAACCAAAATAATGAGACTATCGAATAATAACAACACAAAGGAGGATACTCTTCATACCTGTTAGAATATTGGACAAATCCACAACGCTTTCCTACAGGTATTTTGACATAGAGAAGCTCTCCGTATGGACTGAATGTTTGCTTCAGAAGCTCATCAGTCACACTCGGGTCAAGACCACCAACAAATACCTGCAATGAAGTCTAGAAAATAAACATCCAACATGCAGATCGAAACAGACAAAGCTATTTACAGATACCTACAGTAGTATTGTTTGGATCGCTATCAGAATCTGTTCCTTGGGTATTCTGGTAAATAGCTGCAGAAGAACGGAAAGAGTAAGACAATTCACATTTTGGCTTTAGCCACAGATTCATAAGAAGGTCATGAATACGCCGAGAGTTATGTTATGATCCATCAACATATGAAATTTCAACAATCAATCATGGGTGGTAACAACGCAAGTATGCCACGTGTCAATCTGATCATATCATAACAGATAACAAAAATGAATTGAACTAAATAGTCCAATCTCAAGATGGAAAACATCAACAATATTCCAGGTACAAAAAAAATATATTGTAATGAAAAGATATATATATACTACCAACAGTCCTAGCAAAGTTTTTGTTGACTGCACTGTTAAATGAAAGAAGGATCCAATGACAGTCACGGCAGAATCTTTGGAGTAAAAAACAGGTATCTGCCTGCCTCAAATGTCAACTAAGGTAATTTCTTAAGTAGCCATAAATTGCTTATTACTCAAAAATGAAAAGGACATAAATACATAGGAAAATGAAGATATACCAAATCAAAGGACTGAAGCAACATCTATGACATATAGGAAAATAGCAAGACGCCACAAGTCTTGACACACACACAAGTAGCAACGTAGGATATAGTCAAGGCTTCTCAACAAAGAGACTAAGTGAATCGATGCCAAGTAAATGAAGGATCGAAGATAAAAGAAAAAAAATAAGCGAAGCCTGCCTTATCTATCAAAAATCGCACAATAGAAGAGTTTATATCAAATTACTTATAATTCCATTGACAGAATAAAAAATCCTAGATAAGAATTAAGGATGCATACCGCTCGATGGTTGTTGTTGTCCACCAGCATTCTTCTTGTTGGATGCTGGTCCAAGGCGCATGGGTCTGCTAGAACAGTATTGTCCATTCATTTCAGTCATTGCTCGTGTCTGTTCATCCAAATCTGCAAACTTAACAAAACCATAGCCTTTCGAACGGCCAGTAGTTCTGTCAAAGACAACTTTTGCACCCTTAACTGATGGATAACGACTCTTGAACGTATCTTGTAGAATGAAATCTGTAACATCTGAGGCCAAGTCCCCAACAAAAATAGTATAGTCTGAACCATCATCTCCACGTTTCTCACCAGCTCCACTGGTAGCCCAATTCAATTTGAAAGGTTGATTAACATTAGGCATCATTTGACCATTATAATTCTGCAGAACTTGCTCGGCTAAAGCATGGTTGCCGAATTCAATAAAACCATAACCCTCAGGTTGCCCAGTCTGCTTGTTCGAATTATCTTCACAGAAACAACCTGAACATTATACAAGCAAACAAAACATAAGGCCAAAAACATCACAATGGAGTTCCTCATGCAGTAAGTATGACAATGCAAGGAAGAAGATATCTCATCTAAAATAAAATACTATATCGTGGTGTAAGAGTCTTCGCTATACTCAGTAGGTCAATTACCTTGGATCACAAAGCAAAACTGGTGTATTTCTCTTAGGTACTAGTTTATGAAATGTTACCTTAACGAGAACGCCATCTATAAGGATCTTAGATTCATCTAGATTCATCTGTACTAACAGTTAGAACTCATAGTACAAAAGGATCCAGGCCACCATGACATTTTCAAACAGTTTGAGGGTAAAAACCTACACATAAAGACAAAGATTCTTTACCAACTATGAAAGCGCATTTATATTGAATTGGGACAAGTTTAGAGCCAACCATACAAGGTGTCAAGCCTTGAAACTTATGAGGTCAAGAAGGCGCAATAAACTTGTCCTACCAGTCCTTTCTTTTCAATATTTTAGTGTACCCCCTTCAAACTGGGTCATGCTACCATCTTTGATACTGTAATTACCTTGTCATGAAATAGAATCAATGACACAGTGAACCCATGCTGGGTCATACTAATATCTATTGACATGTGGTATTCCTAGTTACTGCAGTCCAGTTCCAGTAGCAGCTTTATCATTACACTGGAGCAACTGATAAGTGGGTATAAACTACACTTAGAAAGAACTAATGGTGCAAAAAACTCACACTTAAAATTTAAGTAAAGAGACTAACAGCTTAAGTGAACTAAAAAATATATATTGTGCTCCCAGAATAACAGAGTAAACCAATCAGCACAATCATTTCCCTGTGGCAAATACATATTGCTAATATTAAGAGCGAAAAACCATAACACCCACTTTTGGTAAGAGGTTACCACAACACCAGTTGTTTGGAGTTGTCCAAAGAGTAATATTCAGATGCAGCTAGAGAGGAATTATCATTCCTGAAGATGTGAACTAATTCTTTTACGATTATGAAACCTCACATCCCTCAAAGATCCACTGACTTCATTTGATGTAAAGCAGTGGAATTTTCCTACGGGTTTACAACAGGCACATGAACAAAACACAAAAAAAAAAAGAGAATAAATTTGAAGCACCACACAATTAATACATAAGGTTAAAAAGAACACAAACAATGAAACAAACAGCACAGATGATTTAATCCACCTCCTCAGCAGATGAGAAGGTATTATGTAGCTGCTTGCTGTGCCATACTAGCTGCATGACCAATTAACGGTATATAATACCTCAATTCTATATATGGTAGCTTCAACTATGGCTTACCAAGTTACCAGCTTTGCTCTAATTTTTTTTTAAAAAAAATAAATCAACCAGACCTAATAAAGAAGTAGTACAAAACAACTTTTCTTCCTAGGTCGACACACACATGACACAGCTCATCACTTGTTGGTCAAGTGCTGCTATACAAAGAGGATATAGAACTTGTTAGCAGACTGGGTCTCATTGCAATATGTTGCAGCCACCAACTGGACTGCCAGTGAATAGGTACATGTACGAAGTACATGCTTTGACTAATCTGCCGTGCGCACAAAATGTGCAGAAAAAGTTTTGAGAACCCTCATTATCAAAGTGATTTGGGAGATACATAAAGAAAGGAATCAAAGAGTGTTCCAGCACAAAGAGTTGTCGGTCCTTTTCACTCTTTGAAAAAAAATTCAAGGATGAAGCTAGAGCTTGGGCACTAGCAAAGGCAAAGAAACTGTCTGAGATTGTGCCTACCTATATGGCTGATATCAACAACAGCTTTTGCTTTTGCTTTACCCTTTGAGGGTTGTACCTTTCTTTTATCAATAGAAACGGTAACTATCTCGTGCCGGTTCAATTTTTAAAAAAGTAATAATACCACCAGAACAAATAATGAGTGGCAGTTATTTTTTTTGCACTTAAGAAGGTATAAATCCAGATGCCAAATCCATTGTGGAGGCAAAATAGGAAAGAAATAACTTCACTACGCACGTAGATATAGTAACATAAAGTCCACACTTTCCTACTTTAGCAGTATATCATCAAACTCTTAACTAACGGTAAATAATAAATTTATTTACAAGCAGCAGAGCATCACCTCGCCAGCCTGGGAGAAGCAGCTATAGAGGTAGTTCTCGTCCATCCAGTACTGCAGGTCCCCGATCCAGAGGGTCCTGGCCTCATCCCCGGCCCCGCCGCCCGACGGTGCCGGCGCCGGCGCCGCCTGCGGCGGCGGCTGGCCCCACATAGCGGGTGGCGGAGGGCCCGCCTGGTAGAACTGCGGGGGCGGCGGCGGGGGTGGCCCGCCTGGTAGTACTGTGGCGGGGGCGGCGGCGCCATTGCCCATTGCTGCTGCTGCTGTGGCGGCGGCGGCTGCATCATGGCGGCGTGGGGCGGAGCTGGTTTAGGAGTCAAAACCCTAAGCACGCGAGGAGAGAGGAGACTGAGAGCGCGTGGGCCAAACGGATGTGGATAAAAGTTGCGGCCGCTGAGGTTGCCTAAGCCGTCTGATCTAGGATGGACGGCCTAGATCGGCCCTATCGGATCTGGGGAAAGAAAGTGACTACCGGTTTTGCTAAAGAAAGCAGGTGCACGGTTCGGGCAAAGCTTGAGTTCCTTTTTCCTTTTTTGGTGTTTGTGTTGATTTCATTGATGTTTCATCCAAGACCAGAGTTTTGTACGAGCTCCGTTAGAGTCTCTGACCTAAGTTTTCATGAGAGCTGTACAGGAGGTTAACTATTATATCGGCGTATTTGGAGGCTTCAATTGGATCTATTTCTAGTAGTAATTGCAGAAACACTTTCAAAGTTTGATAGCAATGTTGGCGAACTTAAAATGTCAATTTCTTAGTTTCGCACCGATTCGCTCTCCCTTTGGTTGCCCTGTAATTGTCACCGCTTCCTTATCCATCGAGGATGTAGACAAGGCCTTACAAGCATGACACCGCCTGATGAGATAGTTCCTGCTCCAATAATTATTGCTAGTGTCCCTGATGTTCCATTAATAATAGGTGATGAAATTAGTAAAGTGACATCCAAGCAAATATCAAAACTTGGAACTGGTTTGCTGCAAGGTGGCAAGGATAATGTAGATAGTGTGGCCGTCAGTTGTATCATTGGTTCAGAAAAATCCTTTCCTGATCCAAGTGTTTCCAAGGGAAAACCAGTGAAAAAATCAAAACAAGCCAGTTAGTTCAAGGGCTCAGACAGCTTTGACTCAAGAGGAGAGTGTTGAGATTGTCCATGCTCCAGATAATACTCAAGTTATTCAAACTATGAATTCTGAAACTGCAATGGTTAAGGCAGAGGGTATTATGATCCCTTTAATAGAGGGGACAAGTGAAAGTTTATCAAAGCCGAGGACGGCTTTGCTTAAAGGAAGAGGATGATGAGCCCATGGCTCCTCTATTTATTCCGTTTGGGTCAATTTTTATTGATGCAAATAAAAACAATATCATGGAAGGCGGACTATGCCATATTGCCACTATGCACAGAAAGCTTATATTTAAAGGAGCTAATTTTAAGATTAATCGAGAGAAGAAGCGGGTTTGGTCAGGATAATTCTATATCTTAAGATGGGATGATATCAACGACAATTATTTGTGCACCAGATATTCAAGTGGCAGGTTCTTTTGTTTATTTACTTCAAAGGTGTTCGTTTAGTAGTTTCAGTAGTGCACCTGTTAGTTTGTTTGCCGCATTATTAAATAATATATGTTAGTTCCATCTTTGTTTATTAGAGTCAAGTTGCTAGTCATGTTAGTATATGGTCACGTAGAGGAAACTATTGGTCTGGTGCATGCGTCCATGGGCTGGACGTTAGGTGTATTAGCCCTGCCCGTTTGGTGTCGTACTCAAAGGCCTGCGTGCCTATATGGAGGCGTCTCTCCTTGTAACAGAGGAGACTGGATTTTATTTGTGTTCATCTAGGGTTCCTCCCTGAGAGATACAGAGGTGGTTCCTCTCTGGTCTATCGTGCCGATCCTTCCCGGATTGCGTGGAGGGCATGATCGAGTTGCCACAGCTTGGTTGTGCCTCGGATTTCTGTCGGAATTCCCCCATCTTCTAATCGTGTCTCTTGGAGCCACGGGTGGAAGAATTATCTAGGTTTGGTTTGCATCATCTACTGTAAGCCAGACTTTTCTATCACTGCTGCTGCTGCTATTATCAGATTGGTGATACAGAACTTGTTTACTTGTGCTACTATCCTATTGAGTTATTTTTCCATTGGTGGCTGACGTGAGTGCTGGACTAATTATCTTCTTGTTATTCTTCGTGAGACTAAAGTACTACTGTGGCCTCTTAGTTGTAATTCGTTGCTGGTTGATTGGATTAATTAATTTATTATCAGTACTTTGGCTAAGAGATCTTAGGACAGAATTACTACTCTCCGAAGTAAGATTGGTCCAGGAATCAGTGACGTGAATTCCATCTAACTACTTTGTTGGGCTGATTAAATTAATCTCACATATTTTGGTCAGCCGAGATATATCAAAGGTGAAATTGATCTTAATATTAAATTTGAAACGGCTTTAGTAATTTTTACTAATCCCAAGAGGTTGTTTGGAGTTGCGCTTTTTTGAAGAGAGGAAAAAAAAATCAGAAGTCCTCGCGTAAGACGTGTTTAGTTTTTTATTATTTCCCTTTATTTACAGCAAACAGCACGTACCTTTTTTCTAACCAGATTCAAGCTATTTAATCTCTGTGTCTCCGAACTGTCCAATCAAATATAAAAACCCGTATATATTTGTCTTTCCGAGTTTACTTGACGGATCAATCGGAGTAGGCATTATATATATATCATCTTTTTTTTTTTTTGACATTCATCCTTTTTTTGGCATTATATATCATCCTTGGACAAGTGCACGTGTTCCCCTTAACTCTTGGCATGGGCTCGCCGATCAACAGCTTGGCGTAAGGTATTAGGACGACTTTTGTTATTTTTTATTTTTCGATTTACACTAGGGTTTTTTTTTTTTTTTTTTTTTTTTTTGGTAACATTCACTAGGGTTCTTGGTTGAGTAGGGGTCTTACATCCACATCGTACATGTAAGGTCAAGGATAATGGAGGGCTCATGTAGCACGATGTCAAGATCGGACGATTATTATAGAGGAAGAGCCCTACAAAACTCACTCTTTTATTGTGTGATGATGTGATGAAAATGAGATTAAATTATTTATACAAAGATCTACAACTTTGTATCAAAACCGTTAATGATCCATAATATTATTGTAAGTTTATAGATTTTAAAAATTTAAATTTTAAATTAAATTTTGAGACACTAAATGACTCCAAATAATAAATTTTTTTACTACAAAGTTGTAGATTGTGTTGACTATAATTTTCATATTGTATAATAACTTTAAATTTCAAATTTCAAAATCTATAATTACAACAATATTTTGGGACCCTAAATAGTTTAAATTCAAAAACTTTTTAACTACAAAGTTATAGATCACGTCGAGAACTACAAACTGTGATATAAAGTTTGTCTTCATTCAAGTTTATATGAAAAAATATGAATTATTTTTATCTAAAGTTTTTAGATCGCCCTGTTTTTTGACCCAGGGTAACACTCAAAACCAAGTTTAGGGCTCGGGATGACACAACAAAATAAGTTTGAGGATCTAAACGGGTGATTTGCAAGTTTAGGACCCAAAATGACACAATTGAACAAGTTTAGGGATCGAGATGACCCAAACGAACAAGTTTGACGACCTAAATGGTCGATTTGCGAGTTTAGAGACCGAGATGACACAACGCTACAAGTTTATCGATCAGTGATGTACTTTACTCCAGAAATAAACTATTATAGATTAATGGTTGTAGATGGCGTAGCGTACTACTAATGACGATAATTAGGGGACTTGTAAGGTGATTGCTTGTATGGCGAGATAGAATTAATGGCTAGTAAAGTTTAATAAGATTATAAAGATATATATATGAATATGTGTAGATATAGTTTTAGATATAGATGTAGCGTATATATAGATACGTGCAAGATGGTCAGAACCACAGCGCTGGATCGTTCGCCTGCTCACTGACCCACATTTATATATATCCATCAATCACACACGCCGGCCTCTTCTTGTAACCAATGCTGCCAGAGACGAGCCGCATGGCCACCTTGTTATCGAGCGCCGCGCCAGCTCCAGCCATGCTTGCTGCAACCGCGGCGGCCGTCTTCTTCGTCGTCGCGTTGATGATAGCCCTGTACCGGGGCAATAATAACAAGCTGGCGACGATGACGACGACGTTCAAGGGTGGGCCTCCCCGGGGCCGCGGGGGCTGCCATTGCTCGGCAACATGCACCAGATGGTGGCCAACAAGCCGGCAGTCTCCCGGTGGCTGCACCGCCTGCTGTCCGAGTCCGGCGGCGGGGACATCGTGTGCGTGCGCCTGGGCCCCGTCCACGTGGTGGCCGTGTCGTGCCCCGTGATGGCCCGCGAGGTGCTGCGCAAGAACGACGCCATCTTCGCCGACCGCCCCGCCACGTTCGCCGCCGCCACGTTCAGCGTCGGCTACCGCAGCGCCAGCATTGCCCCGGCCGGGGACCAGTGGAGGAAGATGCGGCGCGTGCTCACCGCCGAGGTCCTCGCGCCGGCCACGGAGCGCCGCCTCCCGCGCCGCGCGGGAAGAGGAGGCCGACCACCTCGTCCGCTACGTCCGCGCGCTGTGCCGCCGTGCCGGCGGCGCCGTCGACGTGCGCCACGTCGCCAGGCACTTCTGCGGCAACGTCATCCGGAAGCTCACCCTGGGGCGGCGCCACTTCGCGTTCGCGAGCGCCCAGCCGGCCGACGCCGCCGCCGGTCCCGGGCGCGACGAGACGGAGCACGTGGACGCGCTCTTCGCCACGCTCAACTACCTCGACGCCTTCTGCGTCTCCGACTACTTCCCGGCGCTCGTCGGCCTCGACCTCGACGGCCACGAGCGGGTCGTCAGGCGGGTGATGAGGACGTTGAACCGCCTGCACGACCCCGTCGTCGAGGAGAGGGTCGAGGAGTGGCGTCTGCTACGGAAGGCCGGCGAGCCACGCGACGTCGCCGACTTCCTCGACGTCCTCGCCTCGCTCGACAACGCGGCCGGCCGGCCTCTGCTTACCGTCGAGGAGATCAAGGCGCAAACCATCGTAAGCTAATTAATCCATCTACCACACCACGACACACACACACACATTTTTCTCTCCCTAGCTAAGCTACGACATGCATGGTACTGTTGAAGTGCAATAGTGAAGCACTGTAGAAAGCTAGCTGGCTGGCCCCATCAAACCAAGACCAAGTACTCTTCACAAATTGACACACGTACAGACATACCTTCATCTCGCATCTATGTGCCAATACTTTCTTCACATTGACACACAACCTGACAAAACGGCTACTGTGTGCAATGCAGGACATCATGATTGCGACGGTGGACAACCCGTCCAACGCGGCGGAGTGGGCGCTGGCAGAGATGATGAACCGGCCGGACGTCATGGCGAAGGCGACGGTCGAGCTCGACGCCGTCGTGGGCCGGGACCGCCTGGTGGTGGAGTCCGACGTGCGCGGGCTCAGCTACCTCAAGGCGTGCATCCGCGAGGCGTTCCGGCTGCACCCGTACCACCCCTTCAACCCGCCGCGCGTCGCCATGGCGGACACGGCCGTCGCCGGCTACGCCGTCCCCAGGGCAGCCACGTCCTCCTCAGCCGCGTCGGGCTCGGCCGGAACCCCAGGGCGTGGGAGGACCCGCTCGAGTTCCGCCCCGAGCGGCACCTGATGATGCTGGCGGCGGCGAGCGGCGTCTCGCTCGCCGAGCCCGAGCTGCGGTTCATCTCCTTCAGCACCGGCAGGCGCGGGTGCCCGGGCCTGTCGCTCGGCACGCTCATCACCGTGATGCTGCTCGCGAGGCTCCTGCAGGGGTTCCACTGGAGCAAGCCGCCAGGCGTCGACAGGATCCAGCTCCGGGAGGCCGCGGCGAGCCTTGTGCTCGCCGATCCGCTCGTCCTGCAGGCGACGCCACGGCTGCCGGCGCATCTGTATGAGAGTGAGACCCAGTGATAGTAGCATGCATGCACGTGGACTGCGGCTGTTTCGCTAATTTATGAGAGGACTAGCTACACCTACATGGAGGAATAAAGTTTGCTTTAGGGTGCAGCTTATTAGCTGTCTGAGCTCAGAATAATTTAACCTACTCGATCTGATGTCCTCCTTGTGTACAGGTTCCGGGTGAGCGTTTTCAACATATGCATACGGTCCTTTTAAAATGTCGCTACGGTATTTATACCGATTAACCTTTATAAACCTACATTGACTACATTTCCAAGTTTTAAATAGCGGGCTATGGCAAATAACAGCACACACTTTTAAGGGCTATAAAGCTATAGAGAAGCTATAGCGGAGTTATGACAGAATAGCGTTTTTATAGGAAAAACTATGAAAAAAACTCCAATTAGTTATGCCAAAACAAGGCAAATATGATATTTGGTGAACACAAATACGTTTATAAGGTTTTATAAGTCTAAATAACATTATCAAATACCAATATGATATTACAACATTTTTCATAAAAATTTAATCGACCAAAATGCCAAATTAGTAACAAATGAAATATGAAATAGCGGTAAATAATAGCGGCTATAGCGCTAAATAGCGGTGTTATAGCGGAAATGTAAATAGCTTAGCGGCGAGTCTTTTCGAAAGCTATAGCGGGCTATTTTAAAACAGGGCTACATTTGTAGAAAATATTAGCAATATTTGGATTTTTTAAAGAGTTAAATACACTTTGTAGGTGTGACAGAAACCTCCTAATTACCACCCGCCCACTTTTTGTCATTGTCTCAACCTCTGACAGCAGTGCATTGGCTTCTACCTTGCCACAATAGCATTGGCTTCTGCTAGCCCATTATGGAGGAGGCCCAATTGCCCTTCATATTGTTTGGCCACTAAGCCCATATTTCCTTTATTTTTTTTTCTAATTAGGTCCATAATACCAAGCCAGCCCAGATTGCATTGAAAAATTGACCCATTATTCAAATTTAATTTGTTTTTACTAAAAATATTAAAAAAATTGTTTGAATTTTTAAATTCTTATTCAAATGGGCGCCACATGCAAATCGTCATAGCCGATCATCACATATACAACGAGACAACAATATTTAAACTTTTGCCAAAAATATTCAAATTTGAATTTAAATAAACAAATCCAAATCATCACAAATAGACATGACGATCTGTCACAGATATAATGAAATATAGATTATATATAGAGAGAGGTCCCATTGCCATTACAGGCCACTTTACATTTAAAGGCCACACATCAGTTACATTTAAAGGTCGCCACACCATGTGGCATAAGTTCAAACAAAAGCATTCAAAGTTAAGTAGCTGTAGCACCACTTGCCAAAAGTTCAGGCAACATATAGGCTTACATTGCACAAGTTCACAGACAATCCACTTGCCAAAATGAATTGAACACACAGGTTGACATTAGAAGTAACCACACATGCACCACACAGGCCAACATTCAAGTCAAGCAACCCAAAATCACCACTTGACAAAATGCATCGACCCTCAAAAGACAAGCCAAAATCCTTGGTGTTGCAGCAGGTAAGCCAAACACAACTTTACCTTGTTGGTCCACATCCTGGAAGCATGGAAATGAAACCATCTATCTCAGCTTGCTTTTTCTTATTCTCTTCATCCCGGATTGCCTTTTGCTTCTTCTACTTCCTGCATTTTTTTTCATTATCTCATCCAACTGCAGTTGCTGGGACTTCACAATCTCCCTAAGACCATTGTTTTCCTACTTCTCCACCACCAGTTCAGCTTCTAGCCGACTTTCAAAGATTGTCCTCTATAGCAAATGAGCTTTTCATCCCCACATTTACCAGAAAGCTATTCTTCTTAGTCTTCGACCAAGAACCTCACGCACAACATCGGTCCACATCCTTTGGTTCCTCACAATTGTATCGCCCTTGCAATGACCATCACAAATAGTATAAATCCATGATGGTTTTTTAGAACGTCACCAAAAAACGTCATGTAAAGTACCATTTCTTGTAGTATCACTCCACGTTCAAATGCCAAAACTAGCCCTGGTTTTGGACCTAGATCAACTCTAATATCAAGAGAGAGAGCTCGCCTCTCTTCTCGAATCTTCTAAACAGTAGTGCAAGGGCGACTACGAGCCGATTACTGTCCTACTGCCGGATTTGGCGACCCTGGGCTTCGGCGGCCTCCGTGGCACCGTGAACATGGGAGGGGGGCTGCGAATCCAAAGGGGTAGTCAACATATCCTCTCCTATTAAAGTAGTTTTAGGTAGATTAGGGTTGGAGTTTGTCTTCCACAACTTCTTTGCTCTCGTCCCCTTCAATGGTGAGCAAGTACCGGTGGTGGCTGGTTGGTGTGTGGTGCTCAGCGGCAACATCTTTTGTTGGGGATTTGAAACTAACAGGTATGCCATCAAACTTTTCTTTTGTGTTGGTGTTCAATTCCTCTGTGTTCTTGCCTATGTCGGTGATGCCCATGCCTTCATCGACGATGCTGGTTTTGTAAGCCATTGTATAACGATAAGTATGCGTGGACGAAGTTTTGGTTGATTTATGGATGGAGATGGGGTGTCATCCATCCATCTTTTGTCCCTCCGAGGCAATTCGATGGACATGTCGAATTTTCCTTGTGAGTTTTGCTATCCACCTTTCCTTGTGTTTGGAGATGTGTATTCATATCCCCCTTGTGGGTTTGTTGTTCGTCGTCTAGGGTCGGATGGTGTGGTAATTTGTGTCGATCCCGAATGACCAGGGGAGGAGATGGCAACTTGCTTTTGGCCGTCGCTTCAATGAATTAGCAACAATCCTTGGCGTGTTTCTTATGGGCTCCTGAAACTTTGATGAAGATTCTTCGTCGATCTAGAATTCGCCATGAGCTTCATTCGGTGTCTTCTTCATTGTGGTAGATGTGGGGTTCACAACTCCCCCTTGACCTTCACACCCCGGGGTTGAGGGATTGGGGGCAAGGGCTTACCACAAGGAGGAAAGAGTGTGAAGTGGAGGAGTGGGAAACGGGACTCATGGCTCCCGCACCCTCACCGGATTGTCGGGGGGGTGCGGGCGGTGCGAGGTCGTTAACGTGTGCAAGCAAAATGCGTGGTGGAGGTAACCTTGGAGATTCTCGATTAACTGGCCATAAATTTAGCCACCAACCGACCTCCTCTTCCTATACCCATACCTGAGTATTTATAGGGAGCTGAAGGATCAGAGGTGCTTGTACATTAGGGTACAAACTTTGCACTCATCGATAGGTGGACCCTCATAGGGGTAATTTGGTACAATCACCTTCTCGGGGCAAACCGGTAAACTCACACTCTGGCCTACGCTTGCCCTAGCTGCTTGCATTCCCTGGCCACCGCTGGCCGCTTCTAGGCTCCTAGGTCCTTTGTGCTTCCTCTCGCGACCTTCGCCCGCCGAGCCGCTTTTGCCATCCCAATCTTTGAACTTCGCACCGCTCGTGTCTATAGAAAAATAAGGATTGGTTGAAGCCCCTCAGCGCTCGACCGGGGACAACTTTGATGGTTGATTAAGGCATCAACTCGGGAGGCTCCGCGGAGGAACCCTCACAGGGTATCCCAGAGTTGTGCCCCGAGGATCTTAAGTCATGGAGTTCTTCTGCCGGCGAGGGTCGCCCTCCCCACAATAGTTGGAGAAGGATCGGCTTGCGGCAACATCAGTCGATGACGACGGGCGTGTGGTGCTCCTTCAAAAGACTTAGCCGCAATTTTGATTTTTTTTTTGATTGAGGTGCCCCGTGTGGTGACACCGAGCGGGCTTGCACAACCAAAAGCGACAACTCAGCCACTCTTCTCCTGGGCCACTTCATCAGCCTAGCTTCTCCGCTGCGAGGGAGACCCACGCTCCATGGCTGGCGGTGGCCCTTGCTCCGATCCGACGGTCTAGATCCGTGAGCGTAGGGGTAGGGTTAGCGGCCACGAAAGCGGGCGAGGGAGAGCAAATCCGAGGCCGGAGCACACGAGGGGTAGGCGGGGGAACGAGGATGGATGGGGTCGGGGGCGGCAGGTAGGGATGGAGGTCGCGACGGAGGGCGGTGGTGCGGGGGTCGGGTTGCCGTGGGAGTCGCCTTACCGCTACCTTTCAGCCGCAGCCCCCAAGAACCCATTTTCTCCCAATCCTAGACATTGACCCTCCTGGAGCGAAAAGTTGGCGGTTAGTGAGATGTAATAAAAAGGATCGATGTGGAAAGTTCGATTGAAATAGGATCTAATTTCTGTATTAATAAAATCCAACCCTTTTCTCCTAAAAAGACCAACCGTAATAGGCCAAGGTTTGGGGTCGTTCGAACTTTGTTGACACAAATTAGGGTTCGCACCAACACACTCGAAGGTCACGATGGACCAGCGAGGATAACCAACACACTTTCGCGGTGAAGAGCGGCGAAGTTTACAAGCAAACTAGCAAAGGATAACAATCGCGCTTTACGTGACGAAGAACGGCTAGTTTCCGAGCAAACTAGCAAAGGAGCCGCCGGCTCTCGCCCGGGAGGGACCCGTCGAGCAAGGACGTCGTCGGGTTGCCCTAGGTTGGCCGGCAAGCCTAGAGCGCCATCCTTGGTCGTCGGATCAAGCGATGAACAGCATGTAGAAGGTTGAAGAGAGAAAAATAGGGTAAAAGGAGTTTGTAGATTGGTTTATGTTGATTGGATGATAGTTCTTCCTTACAACAGCTGTGACTTCGTTTATATATGCACGAGTCAGGCTGGCCCCTGCCGTACACGCACGCACAGCTTGTCGTGTATGGATTAAAGTCTAACTCTAAACCGACTAAACTTGATAGGATATTACTTATTTATTCCTAATTGATTTCCCGAAGACGCCTGCTTGCCGTCGCTGGATCCCGTGGTCTTCACGGAAAACTTTCTCCTGATGTAACGAACCCTGGTCCTTCTCCATATCTTCGTGTAGATCCGATGCTTATGCTCTCTAACCAAATATAGTATTAAACGATATTTCCTTAATATCCCTTCAGCAACGCAGAGCTTCTTTGACCGACATATCCATGCATGACATCACATATACATGACGTACACTTGGCTTCTCATCCTCGACGTGAACCTGAATGCTATATTCTTCTCTTGTAGTCACACATACGCATATACGTACCTCCAATTAGGCATATATGCATGTCCTCTTCCTGTGGGTCTCGAGTTCAAAGTGGATAGGAACGCACGTAACTGGAACTAGCACAGATGCACCAATCGGACCTCAAGCAATTCCTAAACCAGTTTTGACTGAGTGATCGGGCGAGCTGTTCAGAGCGTGGCCGGTGACCCATCGGAGAGGTCGGCGAGCCGCCAGGGAGGTCGCCAAGCTGTCATTGTACCTCGACTTATGACACTTTGGAGCTTTTGGACATTTTTGGTGTCAACAGAACCCTACCGAGGTTTTTGAGTCCAGTTTTGACTGGTTCGATCCTTCCTAAAACCAGCGGTTCAACCGGTTTTCTTGGTTTATTTGGAATGAACCGGTGAGTTCTCCTTGTTCTAATTCTCTGTGGAATGCACCGGCCGAGTTCCTAGTTCTATTTTTTTTCTAGCGCCAGCTCGCCGGTCCAGTCTAATCCTAATAATGAATTAACGATGCACTCAACTGGGTCAGAATCAACTATCCAATACGTTGGTACAAATACAACAAGATCACCGAGCAGGCTTACACAACCAAAAGCGACAACTCAGGTACTCTTCTCCTGGGGGCCACCTACGGGTTCATTCCTAACAAATATACTCCCTACCTTCTACAATAGATGCCCAGTGTCCTCAAATTAAGTCTCATGCAACAACTCTATGGCGCGTGTTCAACGTGTTCTCTTCCGTGTCTTCGTGTATTTATAATGGCTTAGTACGGTCTTTACTCTATTACAGTCAAATGCTTATGTCATATGGCTTACACAAGCTAGACAGTAGTATATGTTCATTCTGTCTGCATGAACAATGTGAAACATACTACTATTAATTAGGACAGGTCAATAACCACCAGTAATCTTTTAAGATTGATCTCCAATAGGCAATACTCCCTCCATCCCTAAATGAGTGTCGTTTTTAAGTTTTTCAAACAATATCGTTTGACCATCCATCTTATTCAATTTTTTTCTATAAATATTATTTAGTTTGTTATGACTTATTTTATTACTAGAGTTAATTTAATAATGATTTATTTATTTTCTATTTTGTATAAATTTTTTTAAATAAGATGAATGGTCAAACATAAAGTTTGAAAAACCTAAAACGACGTTCTTTTTAGACGGAGAGAGCAGCGATTGACATTGCACAATGCACGCAACCTCTACAATTTAGGGAGGGGTGTCATAAAAGTACTTTTATCCTTGTACTTTTATGACTCGTGCGGGTCATAAAGTACTTTATCCTCGTACTTTATGCTCTCTACCTGTTTTTTTGACGGAGAGAGCGAGTTGACCTGATTTGTTTAGATAATGGATATAATTCATACCCGGCTTCATCTACCAACAAGGTAGAATCGGGCCAATTTTTAAAAACAGTAGCCGGTGTTTCGGGTAAGACAAAAGTCACCGCAGGACAACAATGACACAACTAAGAAAAAGAAAATAAACGACGGAAAAATACATCTCCAACAAGGAGCTCGAGATGCTTTGGTAACGACATGAAGCACCTGGTATACTTATGCATTGCAGAAAATATTTGTCCTCTACCGAGAAAAATTTTGAAGGAAAATGATTAAAGAAATAGAGTAGGGTCATGTGTGCTCAGCCGCTTCAACACATTTCTATTTTACAAACATAACATGTTTTCTCCCCATCTATCCGACAAAAATGGCTCTGGAACTTTTATTTATCTTAATACAAGATACCTAATTATGATCAAATATAATAAAGAGGAGTTTACTAAGCATCATTAGTTAATCTTTTACAAAGTACTGAATTTGACATATTAAAAAAAAAAACATGTGCAGTTAGATTGAAACAACTTCGATCTGTCTTGTTCCAGAATAGTAGCATACCTGATTGCGAATGGCAGCCAATTCCTTCTGTAACTAAACTTACAATGTGATCTTCTACCAAACAATGTTTCTAACTAATTTGACTCTCAGAGTTCAGGCGGCATGAGCCCAACTAATCTGCGATATGTAAGAATCCTGAATAGAGTAGTTGGGTGGTTTTGCTAATTTGATATGACATACTGAAATGTGATGCTCTAAATTTGAAAAGAGTTTAATGCATGAATAGGCTATTAACTTGTGCGGTTGTGTCGATTTGGGCTATTAACTTCGAAAGTGCATTTTTAGGTCAAAAAACTTTACTTGTGGTGCACCAATAGGCCATATCCCTCCGTTTGATGTTTTTCGCCTACGTGGACAGTGTCCTTTAGCAAAATACCCCCTCTAATTCTTCGTCCTCTCATTCCCAGTCCTGTTTTCAACCTATGGTGTTGGTTGCAGCCCCGAGTTGCGCATTTGGACACCGGCCGACCGCGGAGCAGCACCACGGCCTTCCCGAACACCGCTGCGGGAGGGACGCCGGCCGCTTGGCGACATCGTGGCCATCATGTGCTCGAGAGCAGCGCGGCGCGTGCCACTGACATGTGGGCGCGGGGTTGGCGTCATCGGCGGCGTGGAGCTTGCACCACGGCGGATGAGGCGGCACAGCGAGCTCCACACGCGCCGTCCGAGTCCGTCCTCGTCCATGACCTCCGCGGCCAACTGCCGGTTCAACACCAACCGACACGCTTGTGTCCACGCCGCAGCTGGCGGGCGCCGCCGGCTCCCGTCGTGTTGGTGCTCGCTCCTCGCGTCTCCGGCCTCTCATCCACCGATGGCTCCTTTGCTCCTCCACGCGACGGTGGCAGCGGCGTCGCTACCCCTTCCCCGCGCATAGCTCTCGCGACGACGGCCACAACGCTGGTTTGCGAACGTGGCCTTAGCATCGACAACATCGTGAATGCTCAGTAACCCGGCCACGTTCTTGAAACGCCGCCCCACTCGGCGCCGTTCACCGCCCGCCGCCGTTGAGTGGCGACCAAGATGACGCCGGCGCCCAGCCTCGACGTCATGTACCACTCCGCCCCCTTGACCATGCTGCAAAGAAGACAATCGGTGGCACGGGCGTGCATGGCGGCCCGCACAGGATGGCCGTGGCTTGGGCGGGCGCGGGGCGGAGGGAGCCCAAGTCGGCCGCCCACACGATGGTGACACGGCTTGGCGGGCATGGGCTCCGGCGCGAGCGCCTGGAAGGCCGACCGCGCGATAGGATGGCCATGAAGCGCGGGCAAAGGTGGACGCCACCCTCGCCGCCGCCGCCCCCCATGCCTCGCCGCCCGCGATTGTGCTGCCGCCGCCGCCGCCGCTTCCGGACACCTCCATGGTCGCAGCTCGAGGCGTAGGTCTAGCGGGAACGCGACGGTGGTGTGGGCTCGCCCGTCGGCCCCCATCTTGTGGCGTTAGGAGCGAGGGGTGACCTCGTCCCGGTTGCGTTCATGAGGCGGTCGACGTAGTGGGGCAAGCTTGCCCGCCGGAGCTCCGGCCGCACCACGTGAAGGGGGTGGTCTACGGCATTGAGGTTGTGCGCTTGTTGAGGCCACCGCCAATGGGGCACAAAGACGGGCGGAGGCGGAGGCCAAGGCCGCCGACAGGGGCAGATGCACGCACGCGTCCGACGAGCTCGGAACAGCCATGTCCGCGGCGGCGCGCCCCTTTGGTGCTCGATGAAATGCCCGTAAGAGTGCGGTGTGGTGGTTAGCCTACTAAATGAGAGGACGGCGGATTTGAGGGGGCATTTTGATAAAAGAGTGTTGTCCACGTAGGTGAAAAATACGAGTTGAAGAGGTATGGCCTATTGGTGCACCAAAAGTAAAGTTTTTTAGACCTAAAATGCACCGTCGGTTGATGGCTCAAATCGACACAGCCCGCACAAGTTAATGGCCTGTTCATGCATTTTAGTCATTTGAAAAGTACCATTCTATTTGTGGTGAGCTCGACAAAGAACTATATCAAATATCAATTTGCATATCCATCTTAAGACTGACTCCAACAGAGCGCGCAAAGGGACGACGCAAACGTAAAAAAAGTCGTACCACCGGTTTTTTGCATTCGAAAACCGGCCTCCAACGCACCACGCAATCACGGGCGCCCGATTTTGCCAACCACGCCCACGAGTTGCCAAATAAAGGTTTTCTCTCCTTTCGACGCATCTCTCGTGGTGCTTGCTCTGCCGACAGCGTGTCACAGTGCCGGTCATCACCGTCGGAGGTGGGTGATAGAGCTCGGCCGCGACGGTGGACTACGACGGCAGCGGCGGCAAGCGGCGACGGCGGGCTACGGCACGGGCGGACTCACGGCGCTGACGACGGACTACGGCAGACGGCGGTCATGGCGGCGGTGGCAGCGGCGGGCGATTCCGCCTCGACAATGGCGTTCAGCCTCGCGGGGACGAGCGTAGGGCTGGCCGGCGGCGCGGCTCCGCGGGGTAGGAGGGTGGCGCGCCGTCGGGAGCACTCAGCCCACGATACGTGCACGCAGCGCCGCACGCCCCGGGCGGCCTTGGGGCGGGTCCGAGCATCGCCGCATGGGAGAGCTCCGCCATGGCCGCCGCATGAGATCTCGGGCGCCGGCGAAGGAGGTAGCCCTGTAGCCTCGGGCGCCGGCGGCGGAGGCTTGGCGCAGCGCATGGAGGAGGCCTGGCCGTAGCCGCCGCGACCGGGAGCCGGGCGGCGCAGCGAGGAGAGGCGCGCGACGTCCCACCCGCGCGACGCCGTAGCCCGCCGTTCGCGCGCATCCTCGCCGCCGCTGGTCCGTCTGCTGTGAGCTCGCCGTTGCTGACGGCGGCCGGGCGGGCGCGCTCCGCCGCGAGCGCCGCCGTCGCGGCGGACGGGCCGCGACGCTGAAGCGACGGGCTGGCACGCCTCCGCCACGAGCGCTGCCGTTGCAATCCATGCTTGCAGGAGAGAGAATGTGAGGAGAGAAGATATTTTTGGATAGGCTGTTGGAGAACACAAGTTTTGGGTGGCTCATATTTTTACTGTGCATGATCTATAACTATCAAATGGGTATCAGGTTGAGGGTTCTCTGTTGGAGATAGCCTAAGGTAGAAGGTTATCCATCTTTATTAATCTATTATCACATAAACAATAATACAGATTCTTATCAAATGACCAATCAATAAATCACACATCTCATGTAAATTGTGTTTACCATAGCCTTTAGTCTAAGAAGTCATGGCTGGTCCCCAATTGCTTTCGGTATACTCTCACCTGGAAGGATTTATAAAGAATCATGAAATATACTAAAGGTCACTCTAGGAACTGGAAAAACATCTCTCAGGAATTTGCACAAAAACCTCCTGTACATGCCTGTTGAGTGCCTAGCGATCCTTTATTCATGTGTATTTTCATCTGTTTTTGAGCAGCGTTCAACTAATCACTACATGTACTGGGGGTCGTAATTTCTAAATACCACAATCCGTTGCCATCCTTGGTGTCTAGCTAGTAATAAATTTAAAAAAAACAGCAAATGAGTATGCCTACTCATCGAAGAACACGCTGGCATTCTGTAATAAATTACCTCAAAGGAAAAAAGTATGAATCAGATGCTTATGTCACATGGCTTACACAAGCCCACAACTTATTATCCTTTGAGAATTATTCATCATCTCTAGTAGTATGCTCATTCTGTCTGCAACAACAATGTGAAACATATTACTATTAGGACTGGTCAATACCCTTTTAAAATTGATCCAATAGGCAGTAGTTGACAATGCACAATGCGCACATGCATCCTCTAGAACTCTTCATCAATTAAAGATACATTTAGCTTAGCAAAGTCCTTACTTATTTGAGTTAATCATCGGTTCCTTGCTATAAGTATACCCACAGATATAGGTTAGCTTCAGTGTCCAGGAGTACAAACAGTTCGAGCTGTTCTACACACATACCTGCTAGTAGCAGTAGTAGCTATAGCTGAGGACAAACAATGTCCAGATCAATAGAAACGACAACACTGTCACAAATACTTTCTTCTCCATATATCCATGTTCCATTCTTGTTGACAATAACGGCTATCCTTGTGCCGCTGCTCCATCACAAGAGAAGAGCAGCTTCCAGCAGGAAAAGGGAGATAGGCCGGCTACCCCCTGGGTCAGCCACGCTGCCGTTCATCGGTAACATGCACCAGTTGATCTGGAACAAGTCGTCCGTGTTCCGATGGATCCATCGTGTGCTCAATAAGATGGACACCAACATCCTGTCCCTCAAGCTTGGATCCGTTCATGTCATAGTGGTGACATGCCCGGAGATAGCTCGCGAGGTCCTTCGCAAGAAGGAGGCGGTGTTCTTCTCCCGTCCGGCTACCTTTGCCTCCAGCTTGTTCAGCTACGGGTACAAATCCACGAGCTTGACGACGCTCGAGGACCAGTGGAGGAAGATGAAGAGGATCCTCACCTCTGAAATCCTCTCCCCAGCTTTCGAGCACCAGCTCCATGGCCACCGTGTTCGGGAGGCTGACCACCTCGTCAGCTATGTCTGCAACCTGATGAACATGGAACCTGGCAGCAGCTGCGTTGATATACGTCACGTAGCTCGCACTACCGATTCCTGCGCTATCCCGTGGGCAAATTCTTTCCCGTGAGCTAACAGGAACAAATTACGGAAATCACTACCTATCCCGTGAGCCAAAAGAAAACATCACGGGAAAGAAAAAAGATCACGGGAAAACATATTTCCCGTGAGGTATAGCTCACGGAAATCCCCATCCCTTTCCCTCGTGAGAACGGGGCTCACGGGAAAAAAGCTTTCCGTCCCCCCCCCACCTCCGTGCCCCTTTCCCCGTGAGAACTCCGTCAAGCTCACGGGATATCATTTTCCCGTGAGTATGCTTTCCGTGGGCCAAACAAAGTAGGTCTCCGTGAAAGGGCCCCATTTCCCGTGAGCGGTACCCCGCCACGGGAAAGACGCCACGAGAATTTTTTTTTTTTTGGATTTTCATCTCCAAACTTTTTTCTACACTTGTTGCACATCATATGGCACTCAATATTAAAGTTTGGTGAATTATTGACTTTATTTGATATATTTAGTTAATTATTCTCTTTTATGGGAATTTATGAAATGAGACCAAATTTGAACTACAAGTGCTTCAAATTTTTGAAAAAAATTAGTAGAAAATTTATATTCCTCATACTCAACACAATGTAAGGCCTTGCATTTAAAAAAAAAATAACGAAATCTGGAACATCTTAATACGAAATCATCAACTCTAATCCCCTGCTCGAGTGGTTTAAAAATTCTAGAAAATAAACCGATGTGCAAAAAAATCATGAAATTTGATAATATGTCATGATATCTTATGCCGAGGCTATGATAAAAAATTTGGAACGTTTCGCACAAGTTGGCACGTCACGATGTTCACGGCTCCAACATCTACGTAGAAGGTTCATGTTTGTTGAGAATGATCTAGTGTCATTTCGTGTGGGATGTGGCGGTCAAGTTGTGGTTTGGCTACGAAACTTTTTCTATATGCAAATGACCTCGGATATTGTGTCATGTCTATTTTTGAGAATTTTTTGGATTATTTTGGTAATTATTATAATTTTTTTTTTGTAGTAGTAAATACAATTTTGAAAAAAAGGAGATAGAACCACATGAAATAATGGCAATTTTTTTTCGCGCAAGGATCAATTATGTATGGGTGAGTGTATGTGATAAGGTATTTTTGAAGTAATGTTGATCAAAGTTTGAAAATATATCTCGTTAGAAAAAGAAAGGGGGAGAATTAAATTTAATTTACGAAAAAACCCTTTCCCGTGAGTCGCTCACGGAACGCGAAAGAGATTTCCGTGATGGATATCGGGGGGATCACGGGAAAGAGGTGGTCGGTGGGACCCGCCTCGCAGGTGGCGGCGGTGGATATTTAAAAAACAAAAAACCTATTTCCCGTGATGGATCTTGGGGGATCACGGGAAAGAGGTGGTCGGTGGGACCCGCCTCGCGGTGGCGGCGGTGGATCTTAAAAAAAAAAACCTCTTTCCCGTGATGGATCTTGGGGATCACGGAAAGAGGTGTTCAATGGACTTTGCCTCGCAGTGGCGGCGGTTCTTATTTAAAAAAAAAAAAAAACCTCTTTCCCGTGATGGATCTTAGGTGGATCACGGGAAAGAGGCGTCTTCCCCGTGAGCGCCCGATCCATCACGGGAAATCGCTCTTTTTTTTTACAAAGTCAACACACCACACACTCACTCGACACCACACACGCACGCACACACACCGCACACACAAAGACACACACACAGACACCGGAGCGGCGCCCCGGCCACACCCGACGAGGCGCCACGGCCGCCACCACCGCCCGGCCGCCCCGCCCCGCCCGCCTGCGCGCTTCCTCAAGGCTGCCCCCGCCCACCCGCGGACCCTTGCTGAGCCCCGCCCCGGAAGGCACCGCCGGGCCCCGCACCCGGGCGGCCTACGGCAGCCGGCGGACGGGCGCCCCGCGGGGCTACCGCGCGGCACGATCACGGCGGACGGGGCCGGGCCGGGAAGGAGTTAGAGGGGAGGGGGGAGGGGGAGGGAAGGGGGAGGAAGGAAGAGGTGGAGGAAGGAGGGAGAAGGGAGGAGAGGAGGAGGAAGGAAGAGGAGGAGGAAGGAAGGAGAAGGGGGAGAAGAGGAGGAGGAGGAGGGGGAAGGAAGGAGAGGAGGAGGAGGACCGCCCACTGCCGCCCCCGGCTGCGTCGGGCCACCCTTGCGACCTCGCATCACGCCACCCGCCTGGGCGGAAGAGAGGGAGGAGGACCGCCACCGCCGTCGCCGCTCTTCGCCTTCGCAGTTGTCGGCCATCGTGTCGCTGATGTGAATATGATTGCCCGGCCATCGTGCCCCCGATGTGAATATGATTGTCGGCCATCGTGCCACGCTTTGTTTGTTTGTATTGGAAACCTCCCCGTGCGGGAGGTTCTACCGAAATTTTGAACTGATCCCGTGTGTTTCTTTTATGCAGAGAGGAGCCCTCTCGAGCGGAGTTGAGTGCGTTGCCGAGCCCGGCCGAGTCCCTTGGCGGCCCGATCTTCTTCCTCGCCGGCTAGGGTCGACTCCACCGCGACCCTAGGTATGACCCTCCTTCCGTGTCATGGTCGTAGCTAGGTCGCGTAGCTTCGCCCGCTAAGCGTCCCTCGTTCGAAAAGAGATACGGTTGGAAGTATGCAAATCCCTGCATACCTATAACCGTATCTATTTCTCGAATTGTCCACGTTTTTTGACAGCCCGAGGATGCGTAGATGAGGTTCGTTCCATGCTCCACTCCAAACGATTCGGTTTCAAAGAAGATCTCCCTCGTTGTTCTTCGAATACACACTCCCCCTCTTGGGGAGGACGTGTATTTGGAGAACAATGAGGAGGTCTTTACCAAATCGGATCTGGATAGGGAGTGGAGCATGGAACCGACCTCATCTACGCATCCTCGTGTGGGATTAGGACCTATCTTCACCTATTAGATGGTAGGATCATTGTGTAGATGCACCGCATTCTTATATTCTCACGCATATGATAGAGAATGGATGACCGTGCGTGGATATACGATGGTTGGAGGAGTTTTGGAGATTATGACCTTGAGTGGGTTAAGAAGAGCAAAGGCTTTCGTGGACAAGGCTTTTCGAGAATGCTCGAGGTGCGAGTAAGGTTTGGTGTCCATGCAAGAAATGTGAGAATAAAAAAAAAGACAAAGTAAGGAGGACATGTCTAAACATCTTCCCAAGTATGGATGGACGGATGGCTATAAGCGGTGGATCTTCCATGGTGAAACCGAGCGTATGAGAGACGAGGTCGTGAGGCAACGCATCGATGATCTTGCTTCTCGATGCGGGATAGGAGACATGATAGATGACTTTCATGCCTGAAACTTTGAGCAAGGACTTGGGGATGAGGGGAGGAGGAGCCGAAGAAACCGCAAAAGGCCTATTATACCATGTTGGAGGCGGCACGTAAAACCCCTTCACGACTATTGTGAGGTCTTCAAACTAGATGCCATTTCACGCCTTATGGACTTGAAGGCCCGATGCAATATTAGTCGAGACGGCTTCACCGACATGTTGACGATCTTTGGGGGCTTGCTTCCGCGAGGTCACGTGTCGCCAAAGAACATGTACGAGTAAGAGAAACTCCTCAAGGTACTCAAGATGCCATACGAAAGGATACATGCTTGTGAGAACGGGTGCGTCTTTATTTAGGAAAGAGTACAAAGATGATACGCACTGTCCAAAGTGTAAATCCTCAAGGTTCATAGAGGTAGACCCCGTGAAGACGGTGAGAAGAGGCAGCTTAAGGTCCCCGTGAAAAATCCTACGGTACCTTCCCTTCGGACCGAGGTTACAACGGATGTACATGACCGAGGAGTCCATGTAAACAGATGACATGGCACAAAGATGGGCGTCGCTACAATCCGGATAAGATGGTACACCCATCCGATGCCGAAGCATGGACCCATTTCAACAATATTCATCCCGACAAAGCTATGGAGGATCGTAATGTGCGTGTTATTGGCCGGGCAAATGCATGGGTTCAATCCTTATGGAATGATGGCTGCCCCATACACTTGTTGTCCCGTATTCGTTATCCCGGGCCAATCTCTCCTCCCGGCGTCTGCTTTCAAATGTAAGAACATTCTTTTGTCTTTGATAATTCCCCGCCACCCGAAATATGCATATATGAATATGAATGGATATGATCCGGAGTTTTGAATGCACCATGAGATGCGCACGTGGACATGTGGTTGTCGGCCATCGAGCCATTGTTTTCTTGCATGTTGGAAACCCCTCCGTGCGAGGGGAGGTGTGCCGAAATTTCTAACTATTTATCTTCTTTTTTTCAAGTTAATAGAATCTACCTTGAATTTTGTCTCACAAATTTCTAACTATTTATTTTTGCCTACGTGCAGGATAATTCTCATGCCTCGAACCCAACTCCAAACCAATCTCAACCGGACGCTTGGGAACGCTGCCTGAAGGTTGGAGGCCGTGGGCCGAAATTTGTCATGATTTAGGTTCAAAACTTGTGCACTTGAACTTGTGAACTTGGATTTTATGTGAGTTTGTGAACTTGTGGTTGCACTCATGGACATGTGGTTGAACTTGTGACTTGGTTGGATCTTATGTAATATATGTGGTATTATGGATTTATCGAGCTATATATGTGATATTATGCAATCTGCTATGTATATATATATTTATATGTGTCATTTATGTGATAGAACAAAAAAAAACCCAATTTCCCGTGTGTAGCTCACGGAAAGAGGCCAAACCTTTCCAAAGAGTGGGGAGCGGCTCACGGAAATCTGCCAAATCTTTCCCGTGAGCAAAATTTGACTCACGGAAAGAGCCTAGATATCCCGTAAGTACTCCGCTTATGCTCACGGGAAAGAGCCCCAAAAACCCGTTTTTTGTGCAACGAGCCACGTAGGCCATAACGGGTTCCACACACCTCCCCCTGACGTCCCCTCCTCCCCCGTTAAGTCTATCCCGTGTGCTAAATGGGATCACGGGAAAGGATATCCCGTGTGTAGATGCTTGTGTTCACGGGAAAGGCTGATTTCGGGCCCCTTCGCCGTCACGGGTATCCCGTGTTTTACCCCCGGATATCCTTTCCCGTGAGGAAAAGGGTCTTTCCGTGAGCAAAGGCCTCACGCGATCGCCACTTCGTGGCAACATCATCCGGAGGCTCGTCTTCGGCAAGAGGTACTTCGACGAGTCATCACCGGCGGTGGTTGCCGCCCTGGAGCTGACGAGGAGGAGCACATCGATGCACTCTTCACGCTTGTCAACTATGTGTACAGCTTCTGCGTGTCGATTACTACCCAAGCTTGGTTGGCCTTGACCTAGATGGCCACGAGAAGGTTGCCGAGGCGTGATGAGCACACACTGGATCGACTCCATGGCCCCATCATAGATGAGAGGGTCCATGATCATCGTCGTCGTCGAGAAGTTGGAGAGAAGAAAGCTGCTGAAGACATTCTTGACGTGCTGGTTTCTCTTGAGGATGAAGATGGACAGCCACTGCTGTCCATTGATGAGATTAAAGCACAAACAGTGGTGAGTAGTCGTATAATTGAAGGTCATGTTATCTTATCATGAAAAACTAATTGATTAGTATTTTGTATTTGTATATATGTAGGAACTGATGTTTGATCAGTGGTCTATCCATCAAACACAGTTGAGTGGGCCATGGCTGAGATGATGAACAGACCAGACGTCATACACAAGGCAATGGAAGAACTGGACACCGTCGTCGGGAAAGAGAGGCTAGTCCAGGAATCAGACATCTGCCACCTGAACTATCTGAAATCATGCATTCGAGAGGCCTTCCGCTTGCACCCTTACCATGGGATCAACGCGCCCCGCGTTGCCATGGAAGACACCACCGTTGCAGGTTACTTGATCCCAAAGGACAGCCATGTTATTGTCAGCCGGATTGGGCTGGGAAAAAATCCCAGAGTCTGGCCAGAACGACCGCTTGAATTCCGGCCTGACCGCCATCTGAACGATGGGGCTGGTGTCGTCGTTCTCGCTGAACCAGACCTACGCTTTGTCACCTTCGGCACCGGGAGGACAGGCTGCCCTGCTGTGTCACTTGGTACCTCCTTCACGATGCTCTTGTTCGCCAGGCTTTTGCAGGGATTCAGCTGGACCAAGCCTCCAGGTGTTGCCACTGTCAATCTGCAGGAGTCTCCTACTAGCCTTGCACTAGCCTCACCCCTTGTTTTGCAAGCTAAACCACGCTTGGCTGCACGCCTCTACATGGAAAATTAACTGGAACTGTGGAAGTACTGCTTTCTCTAGCCAGGACCACTAGTGCCATTGGCGAATTCGATGCTTATATTATGTTTCAAAATGATCTATGTTAAGTCTTATATTGTAGTTCACAAGCCCAATCATTCATAGGTGGTCATAAAGGTAGGGTTTGCGTACGTGTGTTTATTATAGTGAAGTGTGCGCGCGTGTTGTGAACGTCTACATTGTATTGTGTATCTATACTATAAAAAAGAATAATTTTTGTTTTACTTTTTATCAACTGATTGCATGCAGATACTCCTTCCATTTTTACACATCACATTATTTTTGTGGTTGCCTTAAGTCAAATATTTTTCAGCATAATTATCAGTACATCATTACTTGGGTTTGGAGCTGCTCAATTACCGTAACCGCTAGTCACTGTTAGATCGAAGGTGAAGTCGCTTAAAATTGGAGATTGTAGTTTCTGTGCGTCACCGTGCTTGGGATTGTCATGCTCATCGTTAATTACTTGGAGGCTTGTTTTTTTTTTTTGTGTGTTTTTTGCATGAATGTTTTTGAAGCGTGCAATGTGCACGTGCTGCATTAAGGGAAATCATAGTTATTGATTGCATCCGACTTACTATTTGGTGAGATGCCATCAAGTAAGACGGTCACACACGACACAAGTCGCCGACTTCGAACGGCGCAACAAGCTAAGTTTGGGTAACTAATTGTGCGACTAAAGAAAAGCGCCAAGAGATCAGCATCACAGCTCCTCGTCCCCGCCCAACGAAGGCGCCAGGCTGCATCAACGGGAAGAGTTCCCCCGCCTGAGCGGTACCGGGGAGGACACGTCGGACGAGAAGCGGTCGTGGAAGCAGGGGGGTCGGGTCGGGGAGTTGGACGGATCGTCCGCTCTCTTCCCGCTCCACTTGTTCAGAGCACTCGCGGCTTGGCGTTCGGATGTGGGTCCCTATACACGGACTTCGCAAATGAGTCGGTGTCAAGCGGCATCGAATGGTCGCCGAGGACTAGGTGGGATGCATGCCGACGAGGAGGCATACACAACAGAGGCTCCCTGGATGGGGACGACGATGGAACCCAGAAGGCGGCAACCGAAGCGGCGGTGGGCGGCGTGACCGCGGGGCGTATAGCCCGCGAAGCATCCCCGCCTACCCCGCCGCGGTCGCGGCCGATGTGACCGCCGTCCCCCACCGCAACTATGGTGTCCGGCGACCGGGGCGCGAGGCCGAGGTGCGGAGCCGCCGTCCCCCGAGGCCGCCTCAACCATCGTAACCCCGAGTGGGAGGAGGGACGACGACCGGTGATAGGGGCCAAAGTCCACGGAGTCTCCGCCGCCTCCACATGGTCGCCCCCTCCCCGAATAACATCCAATCCGACGGCGGTCGCGAGCGGCCGGCTCCACGAAAGACAAGGTCAGCCCACCAATCGCAGGGAGGCGAAGGTGGCTCCAACCGTAGAGGGGGGGTGGCACCGAGGTGGACGGTTGCATGACAAGGGAGGCCACGAGCTCATCAATCACCGTGTCCACTCAGCGTGGGGGGGGACGCCCACAAGGGTCGAGCATGAGCGGGTCTTCGGTGTGCCGCGTTGCCCACCTCGCCGATGGCTGACGCCATTCCCGCCGGGGCCGGGCCGAAGTCGAGGGATCGGATAGAGGATCCGCCCGATCGTAGGATCGGGGCCGGGCGATAGAGGGGGGTCAATAGGTCTGCTTCAAAATTAACTCAAAACTTGATCTGTCGGTCGGCGGCGCACCGCCGCCCCAAGCCGCGGCACTACCGCTCCAAGCGACACCGCTGCTCCAACAAGCGGCACCGCCGCACCTACGTAAAAGGTTAGCCCACGCTTCGAGAATCAACCCAACGAAATTTAGATCGGTTAAATTCCTTAGCTTCCTGGAAGGGTAGAGATTGTAGATCCAGTGCTAGAACAAGTAGATCACAAGCCAAGAAGTAGATCGACCTCAAACCCTAGAAACGCCTCAACAACAACAATGTGTATATAATGAAAAGTAAAGCAAGCACACGGTTACACGATGATTTATCCCGTGGTTCAGCTCACCACAAAGGCTTGCCTAAGTCCACGTTGTTGAGGTTCCACAAAGGAATGAGTTCACCACAAAGGTTTGCCTCTTTGCCTCGTTCACAAGTCTAGGAACCGAATCCTAGAGATGTGGGGTGATTGTATTAGATTGCAAGAGGGTTACAAACCTCCCTAGGCTGCCACACGAGTTGGCAAGCTCAAGGGCGACGCACTAGCCGGCTAGGAGCAAAGTTCAAGAGTAAAAGACCACAACCGCCGGCCAAAGTGCGAACCAAGTGCTTCTAAGACGATGAAGATTAGTGGAGCAACTCTCCAATCGAAGAATGCTGCCTTTCCTCTCAAGTTTTGATGGTGAAATCAAAAGATTACCTTGAGGGAAGTTGGAGCTTCAATGGACGAGAGAGAGCTAGCACTTGGGTGAGTTCCTGTCGAAATGACAGAGGTGGAAGAAGAGGTAACCGTTGGGTGGTAGAAATGGAAAGATATAAATACCTCCCATGCCAACGGTCAGATTATGAGCGATAGCGCCGCACATAATCAAGCGGCACTGCCGCATAGCGGCGTCGCCGCTCCCCCTGAGCGGCATTGCCGCTCAGGCTAAGTCAGGTGGAATTTGGAAAAGTCTTGATCACTGACTTAGTCTAGAGCTGGAGGTCATGTGGTGTGAAAATGAGCACTTGGTTGCACGCTTTGACACGGTGGTTCTAATCCCTCTTAATAGTACGGCGTGTCCTATACTCAAATTCAAAATGTAAAATGAATATAAACCTCCTTTCTTTGAAGTACCATCTATAAAATGAATTGGGTACTCCTCCTTTAGGTTTGCAGTATCCTCCTTGCATATTTTCTGCTTGTCATCTCGATAAATCTCATTAGTCCTCTAGTTAGATTGTCATCAACGCCAAAACCCACAATAGAGATTGATTGCACTTACACCGACGAAGAAGGGAGGTGCTGGTGACCCGGCCGCTCCAAGGGACACTAGGCCCCGGACACGGTCGACGGTGACATGGCGGTCTTAAGCACTACGAGGAGGGTCCTGGAGATGGCATCGAGGCTCCTGCGCCCTACTCACGGAGGAGTGCTGTAGCGGGAGGCGGCGTCGATACCTACAGTTCCTCGCCTTTATGCCTCATCTTTGAGGAAGATGAGGCAGCGGGGCGGGCGGAACAACGGGCGGCGGCGTGATCCCCAGCCCGGACAATTGAAGCATAGCCCGACAAGGGGTGGCGGCGGCACAGCCGCCGACGACGAGGGTTGTGCGAGGCACGCCGTCGCCCATGCCGGCAGCCGTGGGCGAGAGTGAAGCCGTCGTCGTCGACGCGGGCGCCGACGGTGGAGGAGGGTGATGAGGACATCAACAACGTACACCGATACATCCACACCAACACGAAGTACCCATTGCCGGTGCTCTTACTCATGCTCATGCTCATGCTCATCAACGTGATCATCAAGTGAGTTCCTCTTGAGTTCATCTCCATCATGTTTAGACCTTGGAAACATGTGCACTCTTGTTTTGCTTAGGAATGATGGAGAGTATCGGAGGGACACGGGATTGGCACATGCTGGATTCGGATAGGACAACACCAATTTTGGATGGCTGCTATGATATCGCATAGACCTATTTTTAGTGGTTCTTTCCACACCAACTTTTGATGGCCACCAATACTTCATGCAAACTCCTTTTATTTCCGCGGCCATGACTTCATGTGAACTCCATTTTGGGCATTCAATCACTTCATGGAAAGAACACTCGCATGCATCAAGACACAACTCCATATCAGCACCAAGGCGACCGCAACTATCGACTTACTCCAGTTACCCCTATGTGGACAGAATGAGTCAATAAGGGAACTCCATGCAACCATGTAATGGAGTGGCTGTCATTGTTTTCTTTTCTTTTGAGTCGAAAGATTAGTACCGCATACTCTGGTCGCTCTCTCCTGTACATAAGGCTCCTACAGCCAACATTATTATTCGGGCTTTTTGTTGAAGTTTTAGCCATTGCTACTTCCATGTAGATGCGTGTGTCGACTAGACCATCCATTCTACTCGATTCAGAACCCCACCTTTGTGATTTCAGATGTGTCCTTCGATTCTATCTAGCAATTCAGTGCTTGTTCTACTTGTTCTTGTCGGTTTCTCGATTGCTTGCAGGACAGGTGCCCTAGTGGCCAGCCACTAACGCAACACCCGGAATTGGCATGGACGGGTGACCCTATCGCCACTGAGCTATACGTAGGCACTCTTTCTTGCTCATACTACTGTTTTTTGAACTATCCCTCATGCTACTATCCAGTGAAAGATTTATACATGCCTTGCAAAACTTTTTCCAATATCTTCTAACAAATATATAGACATATGCAGTGTAGGAAAGGAAGGCTGCTTATTGCCATATCTGATTTCAGCAGAAAAGGGCGAGAGTACCAATTCCACATGACAACAAGAAACTAGCATCAAGGAAGGGTTACATGTACAAAAACAAGATATATATTGCCGATTGAACGATGGAGCTCAGCACTAGGGCTAAAAGGTTATGACAATTTTAGCCTCCACTACACGATCATACCCCATGTATCTAGGTCAGAGTTGGATTCATCATGAAAAAGTCTCTTTGATAAACATCTGACCTCCAGCTATACACTCCTTTTTGTTCCAAATTATGATTCCTATCTTTTAGAGCTACATAGTTTTCACTATACCCATAAATATATAATATTTTAGATATATATAACAAGAAAAGTCATGTATCTACAAAAGCAAAAATGACTTATGGTTTAAAATGGAGGGAGTATTAATTTGTGTATACAAAGTCTCTAGCCAGTTAACCTACGGCTAACAAAGACAGATTCATCAATAATAATATTTCTTAGATGTGTACTATATGTGTAGCTGATGATCTAAGGCAATTATATTACCCACTTCAGGATGTTACACAAATACAGATAGGTTAATATTCTATTTATTTGTATATATATAGGGGAAACCATATATATGGAGATATGATGCAATGTCAGGATCTTCCCTCCCAGTCACTTCTTTCTACCATCTTTCTACCATCGTGCCGGTTCTTTAGAGTAATAGTTATTCTTTTGATTGTCTATACTAATTGGCCTCCTATTTTGACTTGGGCATATATGTCATCGTACCAGTATGAGCAGCTGAGATTGAAAAGGGATGTCTAGCCACCAGATAATCTTGGTCTCCTGGACGAGCTAAACACCTGACATTATTTTTCAACTCATGGATGGAGCTTGCTCGAGTGCGATCAAATTGGCTGACAGCAAGGTCTCTATCTACGTTATTGGCATAGACGACAAGGTCTCACATGGAGATATGATGCAATGTCCGCAACCATATATATATATATATATATATATAGGGTGCACTTTCTATACACCGGTGTAGTTACACCCACCTCAAAGTATACAGACGTAAGGGTCCGGCTATTTCTAACCGGTCCGCTAGGAGCAAGTTAGTTAGCGAATCTAGCTGCTACCCCATTGTATTTGACATGCGGAAGTTATGGGCATACGTGAATTCAGAATTCATGGGCTTGTCATACTAGTTTTTTTTCAGAATGGCACGTATGCATGTATACTTTAGAGTATATGCATATACTTATTCCCACAAGACATCATGCGTATATACTATTTATCCCAGCATGCGTATATACTATTTTATTCCAGCCTAGCGAGTACATGCACATACATGCCCCCAAAATTATTTAATTATTTTTGAGTATGTATACATACGTAGCATCTTTTGGGAGTATGTATACATACACACAAAATTATTTTAGTACATCCGTATACTTGGAGTATGTCCAAGTACCCAGGGCATTATTTTAGTATATTCGCATTTTTTTTCTAGGAAAAAATTGGGAGTACGTATACATACCCATATACTTAGGGGATTATTTTTTATTTTAGTACATCCATAGACTTAGAGTATATCCATATACTCAGGGGATTATTTTAGTATATCCATACCAGCTTTTTTTAGGACAAAAATTGATACAGTATGTGTATATACCCGATTGTTTTATATACGTACCTAGTAGTATGTGCTAGTATTTCAGTATAAGAGTATAATTGTATAAACATATACATAATGAAAACATATGTACAATGTGTATATACTACATACGTATATGAATTGATACTACTGTAATCTAAAAAAGTATCTAGTAATACAACAGTATTGAAAGAAGTATCAGACAATACTTTTATCTGAAAAGAAGGTATCCAAAGATACTTAGATCTGAAAACGTATTAGTAACGCCTGGATCTTATCATCTGGAAAAATATTGGATCTCATCTGTTGGACAAATAATGCAGCTTTGTCACAGCAATCTCTTCACGCTGTCAACAGTCCAGCTTCACGGTCGTTTTCATGATGGCTTCGAGGCATGGCGTGTATACACGCTGATCGGAAGAGACAGTTGCAGATACACAAACAAAGAGCTCCTTCTCCTGTAAAATACTATGATTACTATGATCAGCAACAAGTATTGCAGATACATCGGGAGATAACATTAAAATTGGAATAGAATGACAATGCCTCCGCCATACCTCGCACGTGGATCTGACCGCCACCACTGATGGGAGAGAGAGTACTGTGCCCTTCGATAGAAAAGGCACCGCTGTGCCAGGAGCCGTTGCGGGGGAGGGGCGCCACCGCTTGCCGTGGAGGCCGCCGCTGCTAGGGCCGGTATAGAAGGCGACGCGCTAGATCCGTCTTGGAGCGAACTGAAGCCGCCGTCGCCGCAGGCGAAGGCCCAGCTGAACCGTAAATGAAGGCTGCCCTTGCTTATATTGGTTGGATTAACGGGTCCAATTTTTTAACCCTTTAATAATAAGATAAGGCACCACGGTCAAACATGGGGTGTAGACACGGTAGATACGTGAGGGTAGGAGGAGGGTGTAGCTACTCCTAGGGTGTAGGAAAAATTTACCCTATATATATATATATATATATATATATATATATATATATATATATATATATATATATATATATATATATATATATATATTGGGACAAAAAAAACTATGTACATCAATTATTAACTAATATCTATCACAACTAGAACCATATAAGAAAGTATATATATGAGTTTTGTGTTATGCCCAACTTGAGAGAAGAAAAAAGTTGTGAAACCTAAACTTTTGTTACAAATTTCAAATGCTTATATCTCTTCAAGTTATTAGCCCGTGCGGCAGCACGGGTTTATGGACTAGTATCTATATAACCTATATATATGGAACCTACTAACTATCATTAACTTCTATTTCTCTCAACTCTCAACTAGCCACGTCATCTTTATAGCCATGACGACATTTCAACTCTCAACTCGGAGAAGAAGGCCTCGGCGACGAAGGGCTCCCACCAAGAAGCAATAAGAGACGAAGACCTATGCGTTGGGAAGGCCTAGGAGATGAATACTTATGCACCAAGGAGGCCTCGAAGATGAAGACCTATGCCACGAGGAGATACTGTAGAAGGAGGTCTCGTAGATAAAAACCTGCGCCCCCAATAAGAGGCCTTAAGATGAAGACCTTTGTGCTAAGAAGGTCCCGAGACAACGACCTACGTGCAGAGAAGGGCCGAAGACAAAGATATACGCGCGAAAAGAAACCAAAAGGAATGCCTTAGAGATGAAGACCTGCATGCTAAGAGGATACCACAAGATAAGGTACTGAAGAAAAATATCCAAACGCCGAGCGAAGTTGATAAACCATGTCATTGAAGCAATGAAAGGTGACAAATCACAAAGATGAAGACACTTAGAAGATCAAAGCACTTTTGACTAGAAGCCTCAGGAATTAGAAAGTGTATAGGCCAGAGTCATGCGCACGCTCTTTTCTGTGTGCCCATTTCCCACGGGGCTTTTAGGAAGGAGTTTTTGTGAGGCCCAATGGGTGTTAGTGGAGTGGCATGTGAAACCGACCCCTACCAAAGGGCCATTTGTAAAATGATGTTTCATATCTATATAATGCCAAGAGCATAAGGGCAAGGAACTCTCAGCTACTTTGACTAACATGTTCTTAATTCACAATTTTATATATACAAAGCAAATAAAACAAGGAATAGCGGCTAGTTTGTTTCAAAGATCACGCATTCCTTTTTTTTGACCCAAGTCGACAAGGGAAACCCCAGCCTATTTTTAATTTTTTTAATAATGCAGCCTGTTTAAATTCGCTCCCACGGGGAGTCGAACCCAGTCTGCTGGGGTGCCTTGAGGTGCTCTAACCACTAGGCTAGAGACCCTTTCGCGATCACGCATTCCTTTGTCTGGGTCAAGTAAAAACTATGTATTATTGTTAGGCATAAACAATAAGATTATGTATCTCCATAAACAAATAGCCTAAAGTGCTTCTATCTAATTCTGTAGACATATGATGCTTCTATCTAATTCTGTAGACATATGATTGTGTTGGCCACAAACGTAGCATCTGTTTCTACAATAATTCTAGTCATTCCTAGCTTAGTAGCACGCTTTAAGCTTTTTCATAATACCTAATGAGACAGGTATCTCATCATTGAGAAATGCCTAATCCTGAAGGTTGATCTTCTCCTTAGCAGCGTGAAAGAATGATACCTTCTGGCACGCTCCTATTGTCGGCGAGCCCTATTGCCGGAACGGATCGAGGGCTCAAAGCCACCCACAAATCGCACTGGACCACAAAGCTATATCAAGCTATTCAATGTTTAACGCCAATAAAGCAACTATGTACAACAGCTATTATTTAATATTAAGAAAAGCGCATCCATCAACCAAACGCAAAAACACAACAGTAGATCCATAAAATACCATCAGTTTAACCATGTTTGAGGTCAAAGCATAAGAACAGAAGTCGAACCAAAAAAGAAGCAAAAACATCCTCATCTTCGAGCGGTGTTCGCCCCTGCACGGGAGCTGCGGCGGGCTAGTGGTTGACTCGCGGCAGCTGGAGCGGATGCAATGTGTGGCGGCGGGCGGCGGGTCTAGGGTTTTGAGCAAGAGGATGCGGTTGTCGATTTGACCCAGGCGGACGGGGTCTTTATACCTCCGTTTTTGCTTGCAACTGTCGGATCGAGGGTTGCGGATCTGGACGGCTCAGATCGAGGCGCACCGGCTCTTGGGGCGGCGGTCATTTTGGCCCAGGCGGGCGCCCCACGCTGCGGGTTTGAGCAGGCCTCGGGCCGACCAGCCATCGGGCCAATTCGTTCGCCGTGGCCCGTGTAAGAAAAGAAAAGGTTTTCCATTTTTGGAAATAACAAAAGAAAAAAAATAGCACACTTGGGTCGGACCGGTTTTTAATGTGTGTTGCACGCGGTGAGAGACCGGGGCTGCAAGCCGATTTCGCGTTTGGGCCAAACGGTCTTCGCCGGCCCAATTAGAAAGAGTGAAGTTTTTCATTTTTCCTTCACGAATTTCAGAGATTTTGAAATATTGAGTTCAGATTTGAGTTTTAACTTTTCTTTAAATTAATGAACCAATGAGATTAGATTTTTCAGAGAGTAATTAAGATTCTGAGAATTATTATAATAGCATATGTTAGCTTCTGCTTAGCTAATTTTAGTTGCGTCTTTTAATTAAATTCAAACCAACAGGAGAGTTTAATTTTAAGAGCAAGTATGAGATTCAGATAAATTTATAATATTATTATTTTCTGACCAACATTGATTATATCAATATTATGGATGTTTTATTTATGATAATTTATGCATTAATTTTATTTTGGCCTAACGGTGATGTAAAATTAATGTAGAAGGAAAATCTATGTTTTAATTCGATAACGTTGATTTAAAACATGCAACTTTATGTTAATTTATTTATGTTATATTTCTCACCAACCTTGTTGATTTAAAACATGGAACCTTCTAGTTCTCGCTCTCCCGAACCGTAGACGCCGCGGTGTTTCCCTAGCCGCCGTTCTTCTTTGCCACTACACCCGCCGCCGTCGGCCCACGCCACCGCCCCGTGATACGGTTGTGAAAATCTCTTTCTTGACTAAAGGAACATTTTTCCCTATTCCAAGATCTAATCAACAAGCCAAGGGTTTTTAAAATGCTAAGCAACAAATCATCTGAAAGCGGATCTCGGCAAAACATATGGTCAATTTACCAAGAGCCACTAGAAGGGCTCTCGAAGAAAACATCGCTACCGAGAGCATCTTTGGATGGCGCTCGGTAGAGTGACCATAATCTACCGAGGCGCCTAACGTCCGCTCGGTAGAGTTGACGGCAGAGCGCGTTAACCCGCGCGACGGCGGGAAGCGTGAACTCTACCGAGTATGGAGCTTTGCGAGTCTTTGGCTCTCGGTGAATTCACCCTCTACCGAGAGCCCCGCATTACCGAGGGTTTGTCTCTCGGTAGAGGGAGCACTAGATCTATCGAGATCTTGATTTCTCCGAGAGCGGTTCCCGTTGGACGGAGACTTTACCGAGTGCTTGCCACTGAGCGCTCGGTAAAATATGTGGCTCTCGGTAGAGACCTGAGCACATTTCAGCCCCAAACATAAAAAATCGATTCCTACAAGGCAACCGCGGCCACCATCAATAGGTTAATCTAGCCTCGCCAACTCCAACGGTTTTGCAAAAATGGGATTGACATTCTTGAAATTTGCCAAAAAAACATAAAAAGAGGTCTCCAACGGTTTTGCATACGAGTTGACATTTTTGGAAAACTTGGTAAATTCCTCCCTGGACTCCCATTTTTGCCAAGCGAATTCCACTTTGCATATCTACCCGCTGCACGAAGAGAAGTCCTCCCACGGCGGCGTTTTCGTTCCCGCATGACGAAGGCCCACCAAATTGTGTTTTGCCAACTCCAATTTGCAAAACTCTTGGAGATGACCATATCTTTTGCTTCCCATTCTATTTTTAGACTTGGCAAATAACCACAAATGCTAACTCAATTTTGCAAAAGTGTTGGAGTTGCATAGTGGTAGGATTTGTAAGGGGGTGATCGGAAAAAACACGGCTTTAAATCAATGTTTACAAGTCATTTGTTTCTGAACCTTTTTCTAGGGGGCAGTTTTAGATCCAACTCACCTAGAAAAACATGGCTTTCAAATTTGGACCATTTTTTCTGGTCGTAGTGTCTAACTTTGCATGATTCAGCACCTGTGTGTGCCTCAACTTCCTCCTTTTTCTCCACCTCACAGTAGGATGTGTACACATCAGCCACTCGTTTTCAACCGAGTCAGCATCCAGTCATTTTTTCTCCATATGGGATAGATTAATCATTTACTTGTATGCCGCATTAGCTAAATAATTTATTTTTATGTAGAGCTTGGAATTTATTATTCAACTTAATTGAAAGAAAGGTTCTACCAAATGTACCTATTTAAATAATTCCAACAAAGTTAGTCACTAGAAGATTTTGCACGCATAATAAGTTAGACGTTTTGTCGTCATGGGTGAAGCTACATATTATAGCTTGTGGTTGCCTAGACACCCACAAATTTTTTTTTTAAAAAAAAAAAAAAACTTATTAGAAAAAAAAAAATTCACCATTGTTGCAAATTAATTTTTCATACCTATACAAGGCACCCCTCTAGCTTTGCCACTGTTTGTCGTAACAACACACGGGGTCCCATGTTTTGCTTTTTTTAATTTTTTGAGGGAGGTCCCCTGTTTGCTAGTTGATAGAGAAAATGGGACCAAATTTATTTACTGGAGGAAAACAACAAGGCCCAGCGACAGAATGGATCGGAAACCAAGCTACCTCTGGACCTTACACCTGATAGCCCATCCCGCGGCCCAGCGATTGCTACTTGAAGCCCATCCTGAGGCCCATCTTCGAAGCCCATCTTATAGCCCAGTTCCTCACAATATAATCTCTTGGAAAAAGTCTGGATTCCCTCCCTCAACTATTCACGAAAGTTCACTTTTCCCGCCAGCCAAAACCGGATAAATCACCTCCCTCAACTTTTCAAACCATGCAAATTACCTCCCTCGAGCGGTTTTGAGGGGCGGTATTGCTACAATAACAGCGGTTTGCCTTTTCTTTTTTAAAAATTCGGTTGAATCTTTAAAAAATCATAGTAAATCACGTAAAAATCATAAAATGAAAAATCCAATTATATTGGACTCCATATGATTAGATCTACACATTGAATATATAATATGATATGCTTTAGTAAAAAAAAAATAATTATAAAAGTTACAACTACGAATTATTTCAATAAATTACATAAAAGTATAGATCTAAAGCTACATTAAAAATTTTGTACGGAAGCATACCATATTATATATTCACCGTGTAGACATGCACATGAGGAGTATAAAAATAGATTTTCTATTTAATAATTTTTCTGTGATTTACTATAATTTTTTAAAGATTCGACCCAAATAAATAAAGAAAAAACACAAAACCTTCATAGCAAAAAAAACTTTGTACTAAATCATATCATATTATATATTTAATGTGTAGATCTAATCATGTGGAGTCTAACAAAATTAGATTTTTTATTTTATGATTTTTCTGTGATTTACTATGATTTTTAAAGATTTAGCCGAATTTTTTTTTTAAAAAGAAAAAAGGCAAACCGCTTTTACTGTAGTAATACCGTCCCTCAAAACCGCTCGAGAGAGAGTAATTTGCATGGTTTTGAAAAGTTGAGGGGCGTTATTTGGTCCGGTTTTGGCGTTAGAGGGAGGAAAAGTGAATTTTCGTGATAGTTAAGGGAGGGAATTCGACTAGTTGTGGTTGTTGTCTGTGTCTGCCAGCGGCCTACGTACGTTTGTCCTTCGTCTCCTGGACAACTGGGGACCTCTACCACCACTACGTACGTGGTCTCGCACTCTAGCTCGCTCGTCATCGAAAATGGCCAGCCGCGCCGCTTGTGTGTTGCAAGGCCACGACAGATCTGAGAGGAGCCATAGATCGATGGAGCAGTGCATGCGTGGCGCCGTCTGCATGGCCTACTCGATGCCATTCAGAATCACATCACCGGCGAAAAGATATATCTATCTCTACAGATACAGCCAGCCAGCCTCGGTAATTTCGCATCACAAGTGCCGGTGCACCACGGATCGGATGCACACAACGAATGGCATAAACCACAACAACCAACACCTATCACACGTACCCGTTTCTGCCAAGCTGAGATAGCGGCGCCAGGCCGGCCGGCCGTCGTCTCGCCAGCTCGCTATGGGCACGGCGAGCGATCAGCATCAGAGCACGCCGCTCCTCCTGTCGGCAGATGCTGGCGGCGGTAGCGGCGAAGAAGGCGTGGTGGAAGCGCTGCCGCCGGGCGACGACGACGCTGCCACTGGCAGCGGCGGCGGGCACGGGGTGAGCGCGGAGCTGGAGCGTATCCTCGGCGACGAGTCGACGCCCAGTGCGCGGCGGCTGGCGCGCGCGGCGCGGGTGGAGCTCCGCCTGCTCGTGGCGCTGGCGGCGCCGGCCGTGGCCGTCTACATGATCAACTACTCCATGTCACTGTCCACGAGGATCTTCTGCGGGCAGCTTGGCACGCTCGAGCTCGCCGCCGCCTCGCTCGGCAACGTCGGGATCCAGGTCTTCGCCTACGGCCTCATGGTAACGACGCCATGCCTCCGATCGATATCTCTCCATCCATCGCAGCATGCCAACATGATTACATACGTACTGAACATTTGGTCGATGTTGCAGCTGGGCATGGGCAGCGCGGTGGAGACGCTGTGCGGTCAGGCCTACGGCGCGCACAAGTACGACATGCTGGGCATCTACATGCAGCGCTCCATCGTCCTGCTCACGGCCACCGGCGTCCCACTGGCCATCATCTACGTGTTCTCGAAGCGGATCCTGCTGCTGCTTGGTGAGCCGGAGCGGATCGCGGAGGCGGCGTGGGTGTTCGTGGTCGGCCTCATCCCTCAGATCTTCGCCTACGCCTTCAACTTCCCCATCCAGAAGTTCCTGCAGGCGCAGAGCATCGTGGCGCCCAGCGCTTACATCTCCACGGCGACGCTGGCGGCGCACCTGGCCCTCAGCTACCTCGCCGTCTACAGGCTCGGCCTCGGCCTCCTGGGCGCGTCGCTGATCCTCAGCCTCAGCTGGTGGATCATCGTCGCCGCGCAGTTCGTGTACATTGTCAAGTCCCGGAGGTGCCGCCGCACGTGGAACGGATTCTCCTGCAGGGCCTTCTCCGGCTTGCCGGAGTTCCTCAAGCTCTCGTCGGCTTCGGCGGTCATGCTTTGCCTAGAGACGTGGTACACGCAGATCACCGTGCTCATTGCTGGCTTGCTCAAGGATCCGGAGATCGCTCTTGATTCTCTTGCAGTCTGGTATGTTATAACTTCTGTTAATGTTTAAGTACACTGATATATAATTGCATGTTTTCTTGGATGCATTCATTCACATATATCTCTCGACTCGATCAGCATGTCCATATCAGGATGGGTGTTCATGGTGTCGGTAGGCTTCAATGCTGCTGCTAGGTAAGGTACCTCTAAGGCTCTAACTTCTGTGCACCACACACTGCTCTTCACACAGCACTCAGCTAGAATATCAACATAATTAACGTACGACAACCACTAAACAAACTGCCAACACGTGCTATCATTGTAAGTCTGAACGTATGCGACGACGACTTTTGCAGCGTGAGGGTGAGCAACGAGCTGGGAGCCGGGCACCCCATGGCGACATCTTTCTCCGTCAAGGTCGTGACCACACTTTCACTGATGGTGGCGTCCACTATAGCAATCATCGTCATGTGCCTCCGCGACTACATCAGCTACGTCTTCACCAAAGGGGATGACGTCGCGCGCGCCGTGTCCACCATGACGCCACTGCTCGCCATTACCATCGTCCTCAACGGCATTCAGCCTGTCCTATCTGGTATATACTCCGTCCACCCTCATAAAACTTGACGTTTTGGAAAAAGTTCAAGTTAAACATTAGAAATATAAATCATTTATAACTTTTAAGTTGTTCAGTTTGTAAATGTGAAAAACTATATGAATAGATTTGTTTTTGAAAAATATTTTCATAAAAGTGTACATGTATGATTTTTACATAAATATTTTTAGAATAACAAGAGGTCAAAAGTTGTCCACTATACCAATCGCCTTGGTGTCGTTCTCTAACCGCACCACCTGGTCATCGCTGTTGGCCACCAAGAGGATGGAGAATGGGAGCGAAGTGAATGCTATAAACTCAATTATGCTTTGGTTTCTCCATTGGACCATATACATCAATCATTTTCAATTTTCCCAGGTTGCGTGTTTTTTTAGCAGGAAGTACTTCGATGCTTGGGTTTATCTTACTGGCTTTAATCGACAGGTGGCTTGAAGATTGGTTGAAAAAGATGACACTGATCTTTCATTTTTTTTTTTACTTTGCAGGTGTGGCGGTTGGCTGCGGGTGGCAGGCGTTCGTGGCCTATGTAAACATCGCGTGCTACTACGGCATTGGGATACCGCTTGGCTGCGTTTTGGGATTCTACTTTGATCTAGGTGCCATGGTAAATTTATTTGTAGAGATTTCTCCTATTAGAAAATCTCCCACTCTTTTTCAATTATATATCCTGTCTGTGTTTTTCTTCAAGGAGATAATACGGTAACAACAACCAACATGTACATCCATGCAGGGAATATGGGGTGGAATGATATGTGGATTGATTGTTCAGACGCTTATTCTTATCTGGGTCACACTTCGCACTGATTGGAATAAAGAGGTTTGCAACGTTTTCACAGCCTTATGCACATCTACTTTTTAAAAGGACACGCATATGGAACATATTCTTTACACCCTTTTATTCTGAATCTTTTGTACATTAGCCACATAACCGGTTTCAGTATGAAACTTTGACTTGCAAATTAATTTATTGGAATAGTAGTATGTAGCATTGAGAAGATTTTCTGTGATGAATCTTCTACCATCAAAGATGTGTTAGACAATTAATCTATATGTTCTTTTATATGTATTAAAATGGGTCAAGTCATATATATATATATATATATATATATATATATATATATATATATATATATATATATATATATATATATATATATATATATATATATATATATATATATATATATATATGCAAATATATATATATATATATGCAAATGGAAGGTTCAGATTTCATATCTCAATAAAACCATGACGACGATATATTTTGTTCTATACATGTATTTTATTGACAATATAATGATCTTGAGTTATTTGGAGAAAGAAAGAGTATTTTTTACTGTTAACTTTGCATATACACATTTAAATTTGTATTGTATTACAGGTAGAACAAGCGCGCATGAGGCTAAATAAATGGGATGACAAAAAGAAGCCCCTTTTGGCGGAAGATTGAAAAAGTTACATTGTTTGTGCATGCGGTTCTACTATGCATGTAAATGTTATGCATGGTGGTGGTACTGAAGATTGCAAAATAAGTAGTTAGCTCTCGTTTAGAAATGGTGAAACTGAAATTCGAACAAGAAGAGACTAATGGCTCTCTTGCGCACATTTTTTCCTGAATCCAAACAGTGATCCTACATTAATCCAAACAGTGATCCTACATTGTACATGTCTGAAGAAGTTTAAGCCAAAGAAGTCATTACCAAAGAGGATCTACTAGGTTATGCTACAAAACGTCAGTACAACCGTCTCCAAAAATACTTTTTCAGATTAATTAAAGTATTTTTTTTGTATAACACATAATTTTTTTATCTAGGTGTTCTAGGATGTCAGCCTCGCTATGATAGATACTTTAACATTAGGCATCATTTATTTGGCATCTATAAGTCAATTATAGGAGATCAGCAGAAACTCCCTTTTGGTTGATGAATTCAGTTAGCATATATATGAATGTGACAGCTGGATCTAATTTAGTCCCCAAGTATAAAGAAAGTGAGGAATTACAAAAAGACAACAATGAATCTAATCTGCTCGAGTGGGACAAAGAATCGAGACAAGATAAAGACCGCGAAACTGGGAGTTAGTTAAGAGAAGAATGGATTACAAGCAACCACCTTTTCGGTAGCTCGTAGGTTACATTACAAGAATGAAGAGAGTGGTTCTCCTGTCCAGTAGTGCTAAAGCTAAAGCTAATTGAGATGACAGGTAAGGAGTGCATGAATTTTATTACATTAAGAAAACAAATAAAGATGCATTGCTCTTATCTTTTGAAGCTTCCCTACCTCTGTCCACAAAAATAACTAGACGCAGGTTTCGTTAATGTGTCTAAAAGTTTGAATAATATATAAGCTGGAAAAGTATTAATGTTTATGACACTAAAAAAGTGTTGTATATATAAAAATATATCTCATGACAAACCTAAATGATCCCCCATTTGATATTATAATATCGATAACTTTATTTTTTTAGTTATAGTTAGTCAAACTCAAGATACTTTAATTTGCAGTATTACATTACATTGTTTTGTGAACGGAGAGAGTGCAACTTATGTTTTTCTTGGGATGAAAGAAGTAGTATATATTAAATTATAGCTAGGTACATCATGTTATAAGCACTCTGGACAACGATATCTAGAAACTGTTATTCATCTAAATTTTATGAACGCTCTATATACCTCCAAATCTCGATTCCAAATCTGTACAACGATTCGTATAGGCGACTACATAGGCAAACGTTCGGGAAAAAAAAAAAAAACTAAGAACAAATGTCCAACGAACAACGATTAACGTTCCTCCATGCAGAGTTGAGAAACTTCTTTCTTGTATCTTCGTTGTTCCTTTTGCTACTCAAGAAAAAAAAAAATGGTATGGGTCTTTCCAACTCAATACTACTCCGTAGTAATAACTAGATTAAGGGGGCAAACTTAGTAAAAAGAAAAAAAAAAAAAAAAAAAACGGATAAGAGATCAGGGTGCGAACCAGTGGCCAGCAGAGGCGCTCGTGGGTCCAGTGGGTGCCCCTGGCTCACTCGGGGTGCCGCCCTTGGCCGACTGGGAGTCTGGGAGGCCCGACCAGCAAAGGTGAGTGCCTGGACATAGATAGATACTCTCTCGGCCTTTTTAATAGTCGTTTTTTTACTCGGTTTACAAAAATATGTATTCAAATAAATTTAGTAAAAATCTAGATTTAAAGATATTTTCAATGATACGAATTATATAATATAATTATTAATATTTTTAATATATATTTAATTTAAATTATTTCTTAAAACGTAAACGACTGGTATTTAGGGAAGGAGCGAGCGGCCAGGCGGGGGAATTGTTTGAATCCCACCCAGTCCTGACCAAACCTTGACTGGGACCAAACACACTCGCAAAAAATGTTTACGCCATCATCATCGCAAATGAGATACACGTACAGGCCTTGTGCCATTTTTTGACCCAACACGGCCGCATGGGCCACACACTACACGCCTACAGTATTTGACATGACTGAGCCCAAGGCCTGTTAATTTAACTCAAGCCCAAGACTTGGTTACAACGTTCAGGTGGTCCCCGTAGTTCTGCAAAGAAAAAAAAAAAAAACGTTGGTCCCCGTAATGATTCAGATGGAAACTACTGGCCGTTCTTGACAGTTGACACATGGTACTTAACTCTTCCAGGCATGCAGCTAGAGCAATGAATTTCTTGCACCTGAGTAATAGTTGAATTCCCTAGCTTTCTTCAAAAACCTGTGTTCTTTTTTTTTTTTTTTTTTTGAAAGGCAGCGCCATTACGCGTTTTTCATTAAATAGAATAAAGTTCAAACAACAACAGCGTCGCGGTAACCAAACAATTACCGACAATTGCGAGACGTAACCTAACAACTAATGGATGATGTCAGCTTGATCCAATACGGGAAGGAAGGTGATGGATGATTAGGTTTTAAACAAACTGATAAATGACTTGGGAGAAGGATGCCGTGCCACCATGGTGTGCCGGCCGGCCAGCTCACCCCCTGCCTGACACTCAGTGGCAACGTCGTCGTCGTCGTCGTACGTTCAAACGGCATCATAGTCATATGTATGGATGTTTGTCAGTTCATTACAGTACAGTACCACGCATGTGATTAAGTGCTCGTCCATTTACTTAAGTGCTGTGATCACTACTGCTGCACGAATTAAGTTACAGTTGTATGTAGAGCCAGCCAGCAACGTGCCCTCACCAGCTCAAACGTACGGCCGATCGATCCAGCAGCCAGAGACAAGCTTGGAGGACAGTAACGTACGTAGTACAATGATTCGCCTGTGCACTGTCGTCAGCACGTGGATCTTGGATCAAAGGTGTTCATATGCCTTGGATACCAATGCAGAGAAAATTGTATCACAAACAAAATGATTTTACCTGTATTGGATAACTAAAATTAGTCATGCATTAAACATATGATTATGGTAATTTTGTTTATAGTCAAACTCAAGATATTTCAATTTGGTACTATTACATTGTTTTGTGAACGGAGAGTACAACTTTTTTTTTCTTGAGACGATTAAATTATAGCTAATTGCATCGTCATGTTACAAGCACTCTAGACAACGATACCTAAAAACTGTTCTTCATCTACATTTTATCAACGTTTTGTATGGCTCCAAATCTCGATTCCAAATCTATATGACGATTTGTATAGATGAAAACAAAGGCAAACATTCGGGAAAAAGCTTAAGAACAAATGCCCAACGAACAAAGTGGTCAACGTTCCTATTGGCGGAGCTGAGAAACTTCTTTCTTGTATCTTTGTCGATATGAATCTTTCCAACTCAGTACTAGTCCCTCCATCTAAAATTGTAAATCATTCTAAGAATCTAGGAGAGCCAAGTATTCCAAGTTTGACCAAATTTATACGATAAGATAATAACATTTATGATACCAACTAAGTATCATTATAGTGTTCATCAATTATATTTTGGTAACATACCAATTTGATGTAAAAATATTTATTATTGTCCCTACAAATATGGTCAAATTTGAGATGTTTTAACCCTCCAAGACTATTGAAATGACTTACGTAATAATGGTCTGGTCAGATCTAGCAAAATAAAAAAAAAATGATAGGAGATCGAAGTGCGAACTAGCGGCCAGCAGGCCACACGACCAGCAGCAGCTAGAACGGGCCATGCTCGTGGGTGCCCTCGGCTCACAGGCCGGGACCGACCTAAAGCGCGCGACGGCCCAACCAGCATCAACAGTGGTGGCCAGCAGGTGGGTGACGCGCGCAGGAAGGAGCGGCCCGGCCAGCAGAGGAGCGACGAGTCCACGACAGCATCAGCACCAGCAGGAGGGGGACAAGGATGCCGTGGCACCATGGTGTGCCGGCCAGCTCCCAGTCCCAGCTCCTTGCTCACCCTGCCTGCCTGACACTCAGTAGCAACGTTGTCGTCGTCGTCGTACGTTCAAACGGCATCATATTCATATGTACAGTATGGATGTTTGTCAGTATAGTACAGTACCACGCATCATATTCATATGTACACTTATTAAGTGCTGTGATCACTACTGCTGCACGAATTAAGTTACAGTTGTATGTAGAGCCAGCAACGCAACGTGCCCTCACACGTACGGCCGATCGATCCAGCAGCCAGAGACAAACTAGTAGGACAGTAACGTACGTACAATGATTCGCCTGTGCACTGTCGTCTGCACGTGGATCGATCTTGGATCAAAGGTGTTCATATGCCTTGTCGCACACTGTCATTTGTGTTTAATCATTCCCTAATGGTATTTTTAAATGGTCGGCAGGAGCTCTGCCAAACTTGTATTGATAAAGAAGGGATCATTCCCTAATAGTATTAATTGCTCCATAGAATTGTCCTATGCTCTTAGCAGCTAATCTGTTCACGGTACATACTCACATGTTCTTCTTGGATCTGCTAGATGAGCACTTGTACGACCACGTACCCTGCGGTCACCAGATTTGTGTAATGCTAGTAGCTTTGGGCACAAAAATACACAAGTCCTAGTAGCGAAAGCGAATTTTCAAATCTCATCAATCGAGAGAGAGCAACCCACTTTTGTTTCAGGAGTGACAATCTCATTAATCTGTTCACGGTACATACTCTGACTACTATATGCAGCCGCATCACTGAACGATATATAATGGAACATATATAAAATTGAATATATAGTACTAAAAATTTCGGCCATCTCCTTGTATGTACTACACATTTCAGGATATGGAATTGCTATTTCTTGACATCGAATTCCGTCTCTGCTGAGCCTGCCGAGCTAGGGGCCGCAGGCATGACTACAGCTCATATCCATGCTGTCTCATTCTTGATTTGACAATATGGAAGAACCAATTCATTCTTCTGACAATAGAGGAGCCTTGCTGCCATCATTCCATTTGTTTAATCTCTTCTGTGCTTCTTCAACCTGCATTCGAGGAGCGAGAGATTCAGAATGAATTCATCTCAAAATCTGGATGAGTTATCATTTTTTTCTTATAAAATCGTGTTCCTAGCTATTTGTAATGGGTTTCATTAACATAGTCATCTCTGTCTGAAGATTGTTATTGGTGACCAATTAATTTTGAAAGCTTCAATTTACAGCATATACAAAACCAAATTAGTACGTTATTGCAATCTGTACCTCTTTCTTCCAGTTTGTCCTGTATGTAACCCACACCAGGATCATGGTCTGCATGAAGGTGCCCCCAATCATACCACTCCAAATACCCTGCAATCATATATCCATCAAACGCCTGATATATTACACCTCAAGACGAATTGTGACGAAGAACCATGCTTGATCAGAGGTTGTATTGTACGTACCGCTGCTCCGAGATCAAAATAGAATCCTAGGAGGCACCCAAGAGGGATGCCCACGATGTAGTAGCAACCGACATTGACGTATGCGACGAACGCTTGCCATCCACACCCCACAGCGACCCCTGTATTAGTATTTGTATCAGTGTGCCATCTCTATATGAGCAATGCAATGTGCTGTGCCGTATACTGGAGAGTACTGAACTGACCAGAGAGGACGGGCTGGATGCCGTTGAGGATGAGGGTGATCGCCAGCAGTGGAGTGAGCTGGGCGACCGCCTGCGACACGTCGTCGCCCTCGGTGAAGATGTAGCTGATGTAGTCCCGGCACAGCAGGATGACGATGGAGATCAGGACCGAGATGACGAAGGAGAGCAGTGTCACTACCACCACAGAGAAGGACGCCGCCCTTGGGTTGCCGGCACCAAGCTCATTGCTCACCCGTACACTGAATGAACAAGAATTCAGTTCAGTTCAGTTCAGTGTCTCTTTCTTTTGCTTTCATCAGAAATTCAGAGAAGAAAAGGGGCCTGTTTTTCTATATAGTTTTTTTTTATTTACCTGGCTGCTGCATTGAAGCCAACTGATATCATGAAGACCCACCCAGCAATTGTCATGCTGCAACGGCCAGTATGCAATAGCAATGTTGGTAAGGTGTACACTGTACATATTATATATACAAAGAATTAGCTAGTGTAATTACTTACCAGACAGAGAGTGATGCAAGTGCAAGCTCCGGATCCTTGAGGAGCCCTGCAATGAGCACGAGTATCTGAAAGTACCACGTCTCAAGGCAAAGCATGACAGCCGAGGCAACCGAGAGCTTGAAGAAGCTAGGCAGTCCGGAGAAGGCCTGCGTGGAGAATCCCGTCCACGTGAGCCTGCACCGTTCGCTGGTGACGATGTAGACGAACTGGGCGGCGACGATGATCCACCAGCTGAGGCTGAGTATGAGCGACGCGCCGAGGAGCCCCAGGCCGAGCTGGTAGACGGCGAGGTAGCTGAGGACGAGGTGGAGCAGCAGCGTGGCGGCGGAGATGTAGGCGCTGGGCGCCATGATGCTCTGCGCCTGCATGAACTTCTGGATCGGGAAGTTGGCCGCGTACGCGAAGATCTGAGGGATGAGGCCGTACACGAACACCGCCGCCGCCGAGGCGATCGCCGGGGACTCGCCGAGGAGGACCAGGATCGGGCGGGAGAAGGCGTAGAGGATGGACAGGGGGACGCCCGTTGCCATGAGAAGGATCGTCGAGCGTTGTAGGTAGATACCAAGCATGTCGTACTTGTGAGCTCCGTAGGCTTGGCCGCACAGCGTCTCCACCGCGCTGCCCATGCCCAGCTGCATCCATGCATCCAATCGTCAATTCTCAGTTGGTTGGTTTGGTGATTCAATTCTGTTTAGAGTGGTCATTTTCAGGTTATTGGTAATAAATAAATGATTTGAAAGAAATTGGAGGATTATAGTATATTAGTATAGTTGTTAGATTGATCATGTCGTGGGAAGAGTGATTGATACGAACACGTTATGTACAAGATGAAAGAGTTGTCGTCAATGCAATGAAACCTAGTGTACTAGGTACATGACTAGTATATATATATATGTCGGCATCACTGTTGACATCGGCATCAGCGGCGTGACGTATGTGCTAGCGGCAGCGGGTACGAAAGGAAGAGGAGGAGGAGGAAGCAAAGGCCATCTGAACTTGTTCGCCCGCCGCCGCCGGGACGCCAGGTCTTACGTGTGGGTGGCGTTCGGCGCTACAATGGATCCACCATTTAATTTGGAATTTGGAGGGTTCCGTTCGGCGTAACGAACCAAACAAAGTGAAATGTGGCAAGCGGCTGTGTGGTGGTGAAATATGGGAACGTTTCCCACCCTGGGAGCTTCACAATCACAACAACATGTGGCTGTGTGAATCTGCCATCTACTCCCATCCCATCCCAACTGGATGGAGTACTGTAGGTAGCACGGACCACTACTGTTGTATTCCTGTGGAGTTGGGAATAACAGAGTCTTGAGATGGTCGTCGCAGCACGTGGTGACCTAGCTTTAATTAACAACGAGCAATTAAGTACCTAGGACTGTAGGCATCATCTGTGGATCGAGCAAAACATTGGCCTTGTTCGGCTGGCGTTGAACCAGTCAGATAACAGTGTTTTCCTCTCAAGTAAAACCAAAGACCAAGCCTGCCGTAATAACTAGACAAAGATCTTTTTTTCTCACAACAAATCAGCACCGACCAACCGGCCCACAACCAACCCGAACAAGGCCATTAACTTTCACACATAAGTACTGTGTGTGCACTGTGTAATGATGAGGACATGTTTCTCAAAGGGAAAACAAATCTAATCACATCACAATTTAACTTGTGGAGAGGGCCATGTACAACAACATGGAAAACGATGACAACTACGTCTCTACACTTGTCAATGTTTACCACCTCATCTACTATGTAATCTTCCTACCTGCTACATGTACACTTGCGCGCAAATATGATCCACCATGATCGATCGAGGCACGCAATCGGAGGCAGATTGATTAGTAGTACACTACTTGTGAAAATTCGCTTATGCATTGAATGGGAAAAACCGATCTGACAGGTAAGATTGGCAAGACTAGTAGACGTACGTACTGTTCCAATAATTGTATAATTATTAACCTAATTATTAGGGCAGCTCCAGTGTATGAGCGAACCATGTCTGACAACTACAGCCTTTTGAAATTGATTTTGGTGATGGTTCGATGCATACAGTGTGAGCATCGCTGGGAAGGACAGCCGGTGGGACCTAGCGAGTAGAAAATAGAAAAGTAACTGTTGTGGGAAGAGCAAAGTACTACTCACACCACTTTTTACTCCCATGGTTCGAACCATACTAAACATCCGCTTCCAAAATTCGATCAACATGGTTCGGTACCTGCGATTGTACAAAAACCATCCTCATTCTCTCTCTTCCCTCGGTTCGCTTTTCACAAAGACACTGGAGGTGCTCTTAATGATCCTTATGAATATTACTGTTTTTACATTTTTATAGTTGAACTTGAGATTAATATCTAATTGATTTCGCAACCAGATCGAGTTTGATTTCAGACGGATCCATCTGCAGCTACAAGCATCACGGATCCATGCACAGCTCGGAGAAGAGGACGACAAGCAAAACCAAACAAAGCCACTACTACTCGGCAGAATAGAATACTTGGTACAAACATACCATGAGGCCGTAGGCGAAGACCTGGATGCCGGTGTTACCGAGCGACGCGGCGGCGAGCTCGAGCGTGCCGAGGTGTCCCGAGAAGATCTGCGTGGACATGGACATGAGGTAGTTGATCATGTAGACGAGCACGGCGGGCGCCGCGAGGCGCACGAGCAGACGCATCTCCACCACGGACGCCGCCGCCATCCGCCGGCCCCACGGCACCGACGCGTCGCTCAGGATGCTCTCCAGCTGCCCGCTCACCGCCTCCTCGCCGCCGCTGGGCGTCGACGGCCCCGACGCGCCCAGCAGTGGGCTCTCCAGCTTGCTCTCGCCGCCGGCGCTGCCCATCGTGCCGATGCCGGTGTGCGCTGTCTGTCTTTCAGCGGCCTCAGCTCGATCGGCTTGTGACGCCTGCGCGTGTGGGTGGGCGGGCGGCTCTCTACATAAATACGGAGTATATATAACCCCAGCTGCAGCGACGGACGGAGAGAAGAAACACAAATTGGATTGTGTGGAAATGGATCCTAGTTTGGTTATGCGTGTGTGCTAGCGTCACGGTTTTATTATAGGGAAACATATGAATACAAATAAACAACGACATTTTTCACATTTTTCATAGTTCAAGTTTCACGCAGTTCCATAATAGTCGTGTCTCGTCTGAAACATCTAATCTAATTTATGATTTGCATGCATGAGTCGGAGGTCTTTAAATTAATTTTCAGTGTTATTTAAAAAATCCACCAAGAAATAATTAATATGGGTATATGAAATCACATTACATGTATATAAATATATATACAAATTACTAATAAAGCAGACAATGCTACCATTTTTTTCAAACCTTGTATCCAAAATTTGTTTAACTTTTTTTTAGATAATGGATAGTATTTCATACCTAGCTTTATCTACCAAAAAAGTAGAATCGGACCAATTATTACAACCTTGAGGCCACATGTCAAACAAAAAAAAAAAAAAAAAACTCTAGAAGCTCGAGAGAGTCATCCGCGACATTCGGCTTGCTACTAGAATACACCGCCAGATGAATAGCAATAACATAAGGAATCTAGGGAGATACTAGCTGGCACCACCACTAACAAACCAAGGAGGAATCTTCCAAAGCGACGCCTTCAACAAGAGCATGACATGCGAAGATGCCATCATCGCCCGACCGGAAAGATCGGTCTTTGGATTTTCCTTCCGAAAGATCTCCAAAGCGCCAATGGTGGAGAGAAGTGACAACGCCTCTAGCGGCGAAGTGACACCCACGAGCGCCACCGCCGCCCGACACAACGACCGTCCCACCGAGATCCATGTCGTTACGCCATTGCTAGATCCGTAGTAATGAAACTTGGGAAGTGCACCACCACCGGCGCCACTAGATGGCCACCGCAACGCCGCCACCCGAGCCTCCATGCGCCGCAATGCCCCGTGATCCCTAGGGATCGGCGGGAGGATCGTATCCATCGCCCGGCCCGAATACGTCCGTCGTCGGAGCTTCGCCCGGACGGCTGTTGCCCGCAGTAGCCACCCGTGCCTCGTGGCCCCCGATCCAGCCTTTTACCGACAATCTCCATGTCTCCTCCACCTCTCGTCCATCCGCCCACCTCCACCTCCTCCGCCAACGATGTTGACGGGACGGGACCGGATCAGCGTCATCAAGCTTCCCTGACCCGACGGGTTGCCTCGCCATGGCTAACACCACCGGCGCCAATCCCGTCGTGGGGACACCGAAACCGCCACCATGATCCCGGATCCGGTCACCCGGGCCGCAAAAACAGCCCAAGCTAGCTCCAATGGCGACACCTTGCGATGGGGAGAGGGGGACGACGGCAAAACGCCGCCGCCACCACCCGCCGCCGCACGGACCTCTAGCCAACGTTGTCACGCAGCACCGAAGAGGATGCCTTGCCGAGCCCCACGTGGCTCGAAAGCGGTCGCCGCCGCCGGCCCATGGCATCCCGCGACCGCCACACCTTCCGAACGGGAAGAAGACGGCTCCACCACCGCCATCCCGGCCAGCCACGCGGCCTTGCCGGGCGGCCTGCTCCGCAGCGCGCAAATGGGAAGAGGAGGGGAGGGGAGCGGGCTGGCGGCGGCTAGGGTTGCAGCCCGTGCGCCCGCGTGGAGGAGCAGCGCGGTGCCTCTTAGAGGATTCCCTATGAAACCATTTTGTTGAACTTGTGACCTAGTGCACATAAACAAATCCAAATGTTTCAGTATGCATGAAAAAATCCAATTATTTCAGTAATGCATGAAATTATATCACAAGTGAAATTGCCGTATATATTGGTGCATAAAAATCTATCACAGCTTAAATTCTTGTATTGACTAATAATTTTGAAATGACCCTTGCTCTCAAAAAGGCACTGAAGATAGAAGAGTGGAGACACTGTAAGCTCCTGGCTTCCCTGGTTTGCTCCATGCTGAGTGGTGTTCCTCCAAAACTTGTCCATAGGCAAGAAGGAAGAATAGAGTTGGAGTAGCGTGTGATATCTGGTGACACAAATCAAAGAACTAAATTATCTATGTTGTTGCTGCCCAAAAAAATGTACATATATTCTGATGTGTTGCTCTCAGATTTAGACCAGGCTTCAACAATCTCAAATATCAACACACAGTTCTCAAAAACATGGTCCAACAGATGTAAAATGCCCTAAACTGAACTAACCAAAAAATTGTGAAAATTCTGAACATGTTTGGATAGGGAAATATCATGAACAATAGAATATAAAAGACAGTTCTCAAATTCAACTTAGCAATTTGTTATCCAATATATATTGCTGCAAAGAGCTCAACATATTTGCATTTCTGTGCACAAAACCAAAAAAAAAAAAAAAAAAAAAAAAAAAAAAAACCACCAATGCCACCACTCATCACAAACCATATGCATATCTCAAATCGATGTATACAAAAAATCATCCAAACAATTCTTAAGTTTGGTAAACATCATCAGTGATGGATACAAAAGAGACTGCCAACTTATCATTGTGCTGCAGTAATGACAGTATATCCCAAGTTCCTTCAATATCGACGGACGATATTGGATACAAAAGGGACTCGTTCATTGACCGATATAAAAGGGACTCCCAAAATCTCTAAAGCTCAACATATATATACTGGTGATTTTGGAGAACCGGAGAAAACTCACTTTTGGGCTTTTGCATGAAGAGCAGCATGAGCACAATATGCGTACGTGCACCGTTGCGTGGTGAGTCTGGTGAGTGTGCGCACTGCAGCTGGGGATCGACCTGGCTGCTGCTCAGCCATACATCCAACCAACACGAGCACATCGACGGACGAAATGATCTAAGTGAGCCTTTGCGTCACTTCACTGGGCTAGTATAGGCGAACTGGCGAAGGCGATCGAGCCGCGGCTGATCTGCTGATGTAGCATTATTGATTGCTACGGTAGATGGTAGATCACGAGCCGAGTAGCTGCTGGACCGATCACCCCAACTACTCTCCAAGTGTCTGAATTGATTTTATCAAAAAAAAAAAAAAGTGTCTGAATTGACGCTTGACGGACATGGTAGCCCAGTCATGCTGCCACTGCATGCGAGCGGCACATGCATGGGACAAATAAAATAACACGGCAGGCGTCCTGTTTGGAGCTGAGCTTGCAGGCTTTTTGCGTCACTGATGATGATGAGCGTAGCGTCCTTTGGTTTCTTGGCCATCAACATCTCAACGGAAACAGCGCGCGCTGTGTTTCTATTAAAGCTACTGTAGTGTAGCGACCCAACATATCTCATGGAACAAAAACGCTGCTCCTACCTACCACCGGAGAGACCACAGAGGACGTCGGTTTAGCTCCTCCGTGACCACTGAAACTCTCCTCCTTTTTACCATACGTACACGAAGTCTTTTTTTAATAATGAAAAAATGAGTCAAACATCTACAACATCAAATTAGATACATTATTAGATATAATATGAAATATATTTTGATAATACAATTTTATTTGATATTGTATATGTTATTTTTCATAATAAACTTTCCAAAATTTAGATATAATTAAGAACACCTTAAATTTGTTTTTTTGTTGGTGTGCGTGGAGAGAGGGAGAGAGAGATTTTACCATGTCCTTCATGATGACATAGTGATCAAATCTTCGTTTTGTTTTATGCCTTCAAGTCTTCATGATTAAATGTTATTATATCTAATCTAACATGTTAGGTTCTCCAACATGTTAGGTTTCCATTGGCTCCTCCAACATGTTAGGTTCTCCATTGGCTCACCGCTAACGTCATTTGCCTTTCCACTCCATATTTATTATGACCATTGTCTACTACCACGTCAAACCAAACTCGATGAGCGCCTTTGTGTTCTCGGTTGACAGGTCCATCAAAACATCTTCCCGTGATCAAACCATCCTTTCATCGTAAACTCGCGATGGAACTTATGGCATACAAGCTCACTAAGGCTATCTTTGACTCTTCTTATGAGCATCCATATTTTTATTCTCAAACACACTGAACTCTCTCTCCATCTACATTAATTAATTCTAGGACAATGCTATATCATAACTTAACTTGGACACCTACAAACAAATGAGGCCCAAAATAATATATAGATGTAGAACCTAAGTACAACCATATATAACTAAGTCTTTGATACATATGAATTGTCCGCGTGTTACAGATCAAGGAAAAGGAATACAAGCTCACCAAGGCTATCTTTGAGTCTTCTTATGACCATCCATATTTTTATTCTGAAACACACTGAACTCTGTCTCCATCTACATTAATTCTAGGACAATGCTATATCATAACTTCGACACCTATAAACAAATGAGGCCCATTACACACTACCAACACTACAGATGCACACACCAGTCTAAACAAATGTAGCAGCCAAATTAGCTTAACTTTAAATAGTATTAACATTTATTTCCTTTACTAGATTTATTATAAAATGTACTTCATAATTAATTTAATGGTACTTATTGTTTTATATCCTAAATATTAATATTCTCTTTATATACCTAAATGGTGTTTTTTCAATAATTAATTAATATAAATAAAATGATGTTTTTTTATAACAAATAAAATGATGTTGAGCATCCAAGAACAGAACAGGAAGCCCGATCCAAGGCGGAGGACAACCGAGCGGCCGGTGCCGTCAGTGATGACGAAAAAACAGAGAGAGACGCCTGTCAAAGTCTGCATTCATGCCTTGTCAATCACCAAAAATGTCTGCATTCATTCATGCCGCCTACTGAGTTCGTTTACGTGGGCCGCGTCGCCATCGTATCATCACTCCGCTGCCGGCAATCATACGCTGGGTTGTTTGAAATTGCGAACACAGGGGTTGATTTAGGTCGCATGTGTTTAGTTTTGTGATGTAGTGATTGTCAACAAATCAACATTCTCCTTCTATTTTCTTTTATCTTTTTCTGCTAGGGCTATGTTTCACCGGCACATGTGGAGTGTGTCGAAGACGTATCTCTTGGTTCGTGTTGTGCAGGTGTTGAGCTCGGAGATGGTAGGCGATGGCGGCGAGGTGAAGGGGCCAAGGAGGACGTGCCGGGCCGACGGACCGCGGAGGCGAAGGACGGACGTGAGGCTTGGACCGAGGGACCGGATCGCCGGGTGGCTAGCCATGGAGGCCGACATCCGGGACATTGACGGATCTGCGAGGGCGTGGCGGGACCGTGTCGATCGGGTCAAGACGGCGAAGTGCGGCGGAGCGGGGGAGCTCGGATGACTTGGCGACTCGGGCGGTCAAGACGGCGATGACACGTGTCGAGGAGGTTTTGGTGGTTTGCCCTCAAAACCATAGGCGCGGGTTTAGTGGTTTGGGCCTCAAAACCACGGCGCGGGTTTCGCGGGTTTGGGCCTCAAAACCCGGCGTTCCGGCGGACGGAAGGATTCGGCACGCGGGCGGCATCGGGAGGTTGCGTGGAGGCAAGGCTACCGATGAGGAGGCGCGGTGGCCGTCGGATCGAAGATTACCCGTAGCCGACCGAAATAGCCTTAGGGTTACAAAATCGACTAATGTATCTTAGGGGTAGTTTAGGCAGAGGGAATTGGGGCTATTTAGCGGAGGCATACCCCTTCATCCTCCCTTGCCTCTCATTTTTACATTTCTAGCTAGAGTTTCCAATTCCACCGGTGAGAGGTCCACCGATCTTGTATCAAACTTGAGTGGGGAAGGGCTGCCCCTAACCAGCCTGTGCCATGGTGGCTTTTAGATCCGACTAGCTGTGCCTGTGCCTGAGAAGTACCCTTGAGCTGTTGGTTTTCGTTTTCCCAACTTGCTGTTCTTCGTCCGTTCTTCTCCCCTTCCTGATTTCTTTTGGCTATGTTGCTCATGGGTGTTTTTGATTGATCTGCGACGAGCTAGGACATGTGCTGAACCAATCCTTCCAGTGATTAAAATCTTTTTTGGCATGAGCTCGTAGATCGATCTGAGTTTCGTATTTTTCTGGATCCGGGCGCGGTATGCGTTTCTTCGACCTTGCTTTTCTTGTTCGTGTCTAGGTGCTGTGCAGGTACAGGAGACCAAGCAGCAGGGCTTAGTGCGCCAAGGCACAAGCTGGTTGGACGTCGTCGCTGCGCGGTCTCAGATCCAGTTCATCGACTCCAGAGCCCGGTGAGCTGTACATCGCCGTATCCCTCTGTCTGCTCATCTGTTTTTCTTCAGTCAAAATTGCAAGTCATGCAGCAATAGGAGAGCGGTCACATCAGTTTCATTTGATTTGTATGCGTTGTTGATTTTCTTCCAAGTAGCAGCTCGTATTTGTTTTAGGAAATAATTCTGTGAGCTGTCACTTTCTTTCTACAGTGAGTAATCATTAGTTTATATGTGTACGTGAGCTAGCAAGTGCTCAGCTTGGTAGTGATTTGTTTAATTGATCTTGGATCCCTTGAATTGTCGAATCAAGCTACAGCTTTGCTCCTTCTTGATTACTTCTCGTGAATCTCTGCATGTCAGTTTGGTGTCCTAGTGCATAGCAGAGCAGTCCCAGATAGCATCTCTGTTTGCCAGCCTGCAGTAGTTCTTGGAATTATTTTGCAGTTCATCAGCAGGTTCACCAGCAGCAGCAGCTTCACCATCGTTGGGTGTGCTAAGTTATTTTCTAAATGATGATATGCTGTGATCTTGTCTGTGATCTTATTTGCTTGCAGGTTGTAACTTCAGAAGCCCAGGATTGACTTGTTAGTTTCCAGTGAGTTTTGGTTTGGACTCTGCTTTAATTTGCGGGGGAAATCTTTTTCCGGTTCTTTTCGTGATTTGATCAGTTGAGCTCCGATTTGATCTTTGTTTGTTTCGTTGGACTCGTTGTGCCTATCACTTCGCGTTTGATATCTTGCTACCAGTTAGCACGTGTATCACTCATTTCTTTAAGAGTTCGTTTTTGAGGTTGGGGGTGAGCCGATGACCCAAAAATTGAAAAGGAAAATCGAGGCTCCCATTCACCCCCTCTGGTCGCCGTTTCGGTCCTTCAGAAATTCATTTTTGTTTGATTGTTTATACGTAGTAGCGCAGCCGCGCGCCTACCCGCCGCGGCCGCCGCTAGTAGCTTGCGGACACGGCCGCCGGCGGCGACTGGCGTCTGCTTCAACCTTTTCTGATGATGAGGCTGCTTGCGCTTGCGCTTGCGCCACCGGGCGGCGCACGGCGTCTTCAGATTCAGAGTGAAGCCGCACGCGATCGCGACGTCGCCAATAATCCATGCTCCACAATGCACGTCAGGAGATGGCAAATCTTTGCCCGCTTCCCATTGTTTTTACCATCTTACACGCCACAAGATGCTGACGCATCGGCTTATTATACATGGAGTATATCGAGAGCAGCATGATTCTGATTCACTAGTAATCGCGTCCTAGCTTTTTGGTGCCGTGCATTGTCAAATGCAGTTCTCGGCGAATAATGGAGCAGTAGTGGCTCTTGGATTGGCTCTTTTTGTAGAGCATATCCTGCGCCACCACTCTCAGTAGCATGCACCATGCACAGGCAGGCAGCTGAGCCTTGGCTCTTTAATTGATTTTGTAATGTAGCGGCCTGGTGATAGCAGCCTACCACGGCGGCTAAGACCTGCCGCTTCGATGGTGCTTACGCAGCCTCAATTCCAAATTATAAGTCATTTGATTTTTTTTAATTTTAAATTTAACCACTCGTCTTATTCAAAAATTTATGCAAATATCATCAAATTTAAGCTATTTTTGAAGATTTTATATTAATAGAACAACCCATGAAAAAGAAATGAAAAATTTACACAAATTTTGGAATAAGACGAGTGGTCAAACTTCGAGGACAAAAAAGTCAAACGGCTTATAAATTGGGATGGAGGAAGTACTAGGTACCTGGGTGTTTTCAGTTTCTTAAAAGTCACAAAACCAAACCACCACACAACATCTACTCCCACTATCAAAACAAAATTACTATAAAATTCATGCAAGTCAAAGTAGCTTAAATTTTAATACTACAATCGTAGATGGCTCAACAATTATTTATTAATACTTATGTCTCTAACTAGATATAATAAATATATTTAATGATACTTTGTTGTATCATAAATATATTACTATTTTTTTAGAACTTTAGTCAGGAGAGAAAATGAGAAGTGCATCTTTTTGTTCTAGTGGCTATAATGAGTAGTAGGATCTGCTCCTCGTCACACCACTCTTCATCTTTTTTATGCATGTCTCATTCTGTTCCACTGATTTTTCAAGTCCAGCACGTCAAAGTCAATAGCTTCTATCATATTAAAGCGAAGCTATAACCATCAATATTTTTTTTTTTCTTATGCAGATTTGGATGGACTACATGTTCTGCTGTTTGCTGCGCACATAATTATTTTTCTGTTCATATTAAAGCAAACCTAAATAAAACTCTAGGGTTGCTAAAAAAAAAAAAAGACTTTGGGTTGCCAGCTCACGGTGTAGCACCCAACCTTTTCTTAAAAAATAAATAAAAATCCACTTGGATGCTCCGAAATCTCTAACTCCAAAGAAAGACGTCAGTTCTGTAACCAAAATCTTCCTTTTCTGCTTTGAAAAATTTGGAACGAATACATTCGTGAGATGCCTCAAATCAATGTATAAAAATTCTCCACGGCTTGATCGATCGATATCACTTTTACGGTAAAAAGAAAATATATCTAAACACTCCGGAAAAACGTTTGCAGCAGGAGAGTCGTCCATATCTTGATGGCGACGGTGGTGAAGCCGCCGGCCGGAGAATGACGTGGATATCCATCCAGTAAATTAATTGCCGTTGCCGTTGCCGATCCCCGCAAGAAGCGGCTCCGTCGTCGTCGTCTTATCCTCCCATTTGTGCAACCTTTTCTGTGCTTCCTCTACCTGAAACACATAGTTTATCCAAACACAGAAAACGGCAGCACGTATTAGCAACAGTAAAGTTAGCAAGTTGTGCGACAGAGCTTATCTTTTATTCTGCAAATTCTAGCTAGGAATTCCTACCTCTTTGTTCCAATCAGTTCTCAAGGTGACCCACAACAAAATAGCCGTCTGCATGCAGGTTCCTCCAATCATACCACCCCAAATACCCTGTCAGGAGAGATATGATAAGTATATATGTTCGTCATTAGAGTTGATCATATTATTCGGTATTCAAAAACTTTAAAAAACACTACTAATCATGCATTTGAGTTCATTACCTTTACACCGAGCTTGAAGACGAACCCAAGGAGGGCGCCGAGGGGAACACCAACGATGTAGTAACAGCCAATGTTCACGTAGGCTACGAATTGTTGCCACCCACACCCAACAGCGACACCTATTTTATATATGCACATGTGAAATATCTGCTTGTTAGAAATGTTCAAATCACACAGCCAAAGAACTACTATTGCTCCTCCACATCATGATCAGAAATAATCAATCCAGTGGTTCATCCATATCTATTTCTGATCATGATGTAAAAGTTTGCTGTGCTGTCATCATTTAGCACTCAGTGTTCAATTAAGAAAGAGAGAGATGGGAAAGCACTTGTCCACGCACTGAGCCATCCCCATGATTTTTGGGAGAATCATTGCCAATTTGCCCGTCCTAAATATTGACATGACACCCACCAAGTTGCTCTCGGATTGCTACCGAGTCGTCTGAATATGTAAATATATAGTGTAGAATGTGAACAGGTCAATTCTTTTTCACGAGGACATATAGGATTTTCATTGGTTGCATGCATGAGAGACTTTGTAGTATTTGATAAGTCAATGATTACCTAATTCAAACTTAAATGTATCTCAAGCTTTATCATCACCAGACAAAAGTAGTGGACTGAGATAATCAATAACCATTCTGGTACAAACATCTAAACACCTCATATATTCTGAATGGATTGTTCAGTCATTTGGAGGATAAATTATTCCTATTGACCTAAATAACTGGTCAATGCATCCAGCTCAATAGGTATGACTAGAAAATTAAAGCTTCAAGCTTCTAAATGATGAACAGAAACAATTGGTCAAGCATGTTTTGGATGCTACGTATACTAATTTGGTACGTACTACGTAGTAGTAGAATATAGCGGCAGGTTCACATGAGAGACTGAAAGAATGTTTCTGAAATCTTACCTGACAGAACAGGTTGGATGCCGTTGAGAATAAGCGTGACGGCGAGCAGTGGGCAGAGATCCGCCACCGCGTTGGACACCACCTCACCCTCTGTGAACAAGTAGCTGATGTAGTTGCGCAGGCAGAGGATCACAATGCTAAGCAAGACGGATAGCAGTGTAGAGACCCCGGTCACTACCCACACTGAGAAGTGGGCAGATTTTGGGTGGCCGGCACCGAGCTCATTGCTCACTCTCACACTGGAAATCAATCATTCAGAAGTTAGTCAGGATACACAAATTAAACCAGTATAAGAAACTAAACCTGGCATAGGTGTAGTCTGTAGTTGAGTTGTGAACCTACCTGGCAGCAGCATTGAACCCTACTGAGATCATGAACACCCACCCAGAAATAGTCATGCTGCAGATCAGATAACACAAACAAATCAACAAAATGTCCTTGATTTCTTCATGAATGGTAGGTAACGCAAACGTGCTACTCACCACACAGACAGCGCATCCAACGAAAGTTCAGGGTTGGGGAGCAAGCCGGGCGATGAGCACGAGGACCTGAAAGTACCAGGTCTCAAGGCAGAGCATGACGGCGCGACGCGGCGGAGAGCTTGAGAAAACCCCAGAGGCCAGAGAATGCCTGGAAGGTGAACCCCGTCCAGGTGTGTCGGCACCGGGGCTCAAGACGATGTAGGCGAACTTCTTGCTGGGCGACGATGAGCCACCAGCTGAGGCTGAGCACGAGGGAGGCCCCGAGCAGGCCGAGGCCGGCCTTGTAGACGGCGAGCCAGCTGAGGAGCAGGTGCAGCGCCGGCGTGGCGGTGGAGATGTAGGCGCTCGGGCACCGATGCTCTGCGCCGCATGAACTGGATCGGGAAGTTGATGGCGTCTGCGCGAAGATCTGGCGGGATCAGGCCGTAGACGAAGATGGACGCGCGCGGGCGATCTCCGGCGACTGCCCCAGAACACCAGGATGGGCTCCGAGAAGGCGTGAGAGGATGGCCAGCGGACGCCCGTGGCGCACAGGGAGCACCGCCGAGGCGTTGCGGGTAGATGCCCAGCATGTCGTACTTCTGGGCGCCGTAGGCCTGACCGCAGAGCGTCTCCACCGCGCTGCCCATGCCCAGCTGCAATGCAAACAACCAAATTGTTCAGGGGATCTTCATTTTGGCGGAACCGTGAATGACGACAAATACATTTAAATTTAAACAACTTGGGCCGATTTCATGAGACTATCAAGAAGGCCCACATATGCAAAAGGAGGCAGAGCCGGAAAAATGCAGGCCCATCTAAGCATTGCAACGGCCCAGGATATTTTTTTTTATAAAAAAAACTCTATTTGTAAAAAATTAATTCGTGGATTTAAATTTTACCAAATCTAGGCTCTCTTCGCCGTCTTGTTCAGACCGATAAACAATTTTCCATACTATTGGACGGTTTTTTTCTCTCCATTTTCTAGATTGCAGTATCTTAAAAAATCATCATTCTTTATAAGAGCTAGCTAACTATAGGCGAATTTTTTTTTTGTGACAGCGGTAGAGCCCAATGAAACCTACAGCTTTAATGCTCATCACTATTTTGTGCAAAACCATATTCAATTTGTGCTGAAAGAATCGATAGAAATGTACAGATATAAAAATACATGTATGAAAATTATTTTGTTTTGTGGCTGCTGATATAATGAAATAACCATGCTTGTTGTGTTGGAAATTGATCAACTAGGACTAGGAGAGTTTGTCAAAATGAAAAAAAAAAAAAAAAGAAACTAGGATGAGCTAGGAGAGTGCCAGCAAGAAAACCAAATTTAAAGCTGGAAGCATCGACAACGCTCACGGATACGATAGCGGCCGTTTTGTCGACGCATGTATGTCGTTAATTGGTGATACAGCACACACAGGCCGGTGTCTGGCACGTGTGACGGTCAAAGAGCTACTAGATGTGAGGTCGAATTTTGCTTGCTAGTAGAGTATCATTGAGGCAACAACGCAATGGGGACAGCCGTCTTCTAGAAAGAAAACCACTGCAGGATCGGTGGACGTTATTTTTTTTTTTTCATACAAGACTAGCTAGAAAGTGCAGGCCGCCACGTTCCGCCCGTCGGACGGATGGCCGGCCCTCGCTCACGCGCTCCAATGGCATGGCAGTGGCACTATGCAGATGCAGCCGTTTAGCGAGCTAATTTGTATAGTAGCGCAGGTCTCAGTCAAGGCACCGCCACTGATGGCGATCGGCACTTGAGCAGCGGCGGCGGCCGATCGAAGCGGCCACTGGATTTCGTCCGTCCGCTTTGCTGCTAGCTCATGAGCAGGGTCTAGGCTTGCCAATTGTACGTCTCTCGTCTCCATGAATCAGGAGGTTGTGCGGTAGGAATCACAGACATACTAGCTGTGTACTGTATTCAGGACGACGAGGTCAGTTGCTCTTGCTCACGATGATGACGGCCGGCGTGCCCCAGACGGGTTGGCTTCTTCCCATTGCCATCCACTCGTGTCTCGTCCGGCCTTCTTGTTTTCTCTAGACTCTCGGGGAAGTCCGTGTCGTATCGTGCTCCCATATTCAAACATCCCTCCACAATTTTAAACATACTAACTTGTAACTGCTCCCAAAACCTAGAATTCTAATGTGAGTCTACGCTGGCCCAGGAGCTGGTTGGCAGAGTCGCTGCAGAGGTCCTATGCGGCTGTATTCTACAACTCCAACTACTGTACAGTCGAGTCGTGGTATTATATTGTCATCACATGGATATGGCGGATCAGTTCAGCATGGAATCTCAGTCACATCCCTACCTACCAAAATTAATACCGATGGACCAACAACTTAATCGAATTAAGTCCGGCGTTTTCTGCTTTAATTATTTTATTTGCAGTTAATTGCAGTTCAAAATACTGCTGCTCTCCTGCATGCACGCCCGGATAATCGATGGATTCTAGGAGTAATTTCTAATCGAGGAGAGAGCCCGGCCGGCCGAATAATCGATCGGGAGAGAGGGACGGACAACTAACCACCTACATACGCATCCACGACCACACATCAACGAAGCAACCAAAAACCTGAAGGGATAGATAGATAGATAGATATGGACGTACCATGAGGCCGTAGGCGAAGATCTGGATGCCGGTGTTGCCGAGCGACGCCGCGGCGAGCTCCAGGTTGCCGAGGTGGCCCGAGAAGATCTGCGTCGACATGGACATCAGGTAGTTGATCATGTACATCACCACCGCCGGCGCCGCCAGACGCGTCAGCAGCCGCAGCTCGATGGACGCCGCGGCCCACAACCGCCGCGACGCCGACGACGACGACGCATCCGCCGTCAGGATGCTCTCCAGCCGCCCCGACGCGCCGTCCCCCTCGTCGCCAGCCATGTGTGCTACTTAAGGCTATGGAGATGGAGCGCGCGGCACCACGCGAGGATCGAGCGAGGTCGCCGGCCGGCCGGCCGGGTGTCTTTCTTGCTTGGGATGATGGAATCAAGACCGAGGCGGCGAGAGGAAATTAAAGCCTGGGATGATCGATTAGGACGAGGCGAGGCTGCTAATTTATCTATCGCCCCAGCCCCAGCTCTGCTCTGCGTCACGTCTCGCGCCACTCGGCCCACTGTGACTAGAACCTTCTGCCTTCGAGGCCAGAGCCTGGTGTACGAATGCATGGAGAAGAAAAAAACAAACGATCCACAGTGAATTCATCGTTCACCATATAATAATAATAATATAAATATAAACTTGAATGTTAGCATGTTTCTGTAGTAGTATACTCCACTTACCATTGCCGTTATCAATTTTTTTGAAAAAACAAAACAGAGAGAAGAGCTGCCGATTATATTAAAAAGAAGAATCCTGAATTGGACTATACAACGAAACAACGTGAAAAGAAAAGTAAAAACCTAACTATACTCATCCGGTTGGATTGAGACATCAACGCGGGTTACCACTCAACGGCTTGTCGGATTGGGACCTCAAACAAACACAACGGTCGAGAAGACAAAGACAAGCAACCACCCACAAACCGCACACATGCGCGTCGTTGAAAACCACCGATGAAATCCAGCGCCAAGGATAAACAAAGGGGCGGACACCACCACACCGAGAAGGCCACCGCCGTGCAGACCATTTGCCGCAGTGCCGCTGCAACAAAGCCACCATCTGACGGAATGAAAACACCGAGACCGTGCCTCCACAACACGCTGGGGGGGACCTCGCCGCATCCGCCGTTGGACTCCTTGTGCGCGGGGGCCTCCTCGCCACGCCCGCCACAACGCTCCATGCTCCAGCCTCGTTTCAAAGGTTGTCGCCAAAACAACGAGCAAAGATGCCCCACCCACGATGATCATCTTGAAGCAAACTGCATCGCCGCCGTAGGCCGACGCTCCTCGTAGCAACTCCGCGCAAAGGCGCCGCCGCCGAATCAGCAGACAAGGGTTGTCGCAAGCACCATCTTCCGACGATGTACCACACCAGGTGGTTCCAGCCATGCTGAAAAGACCCGCCGCGATCTGCTACAAGCCAAGTCGTCCCCAATGTCGTTGCCGCAGCGTCCGCCCGTAGACGCGGTCCCGCGACCGCGACCGCCATTGCGTAAATGCCGCCGCCGCGTCCGGCCGCAGCGGCCGGACGACAGAGAGAGATGGCCCCGCCCACCAACAAGAAAACAAAGCCCTCCTCGGGCCGTGAGAAGCCAACACCCTTCACATCCGCCGCGACGGCGGAGAAGCCAACACCGGGCGGCCGCCAAAGACGAAGGCCTAGCAACACCGGGCCGAAGCGCGATCTCTAGAGACGACGCCTCAAGGAAGGTACAACGCCAATGGCGCCGCCGCCGCCGTCCGAGAAATTGGACAGGGGTTTTCACCTAGAGACCTCGTGGCGGGGGTTGTAGCTCCAACATGGCGCCCCCAACGGGGAGAGCGACGTCTCGATGACGCCGCCGCCTTTGCCGCCAAAGATGAAGTTGGCAAAAGCTTTCACTTGGAGCCTGTTGACGTTTCTTAACGTATGCGTAAGAATCCGCAAGCGCATCGGAATTGTCGTTATAGCATTTCACCCGAAGTATTCGTGGTATCGTATTTCCACGAGGAACGGTTGTGTGATTACTCTTCGAACGAGTCACCCTAGGATAACTATGGGTGGTGAGGTATCTTTATGGGCTCGAACTCTCTAGCAGGGATCACTTGGCCGTTATGTCCTCACTTCGCACCTAAGGCAATCGCCCAAACCGGGATGGAGACCGGCAATTGCACCGCGCCACACCCGAACGTGGGGGATTACAAGGGACCCGACAAGGTCGTTACAACCCGGCCGCCTACCCCTCAACCGTGGGATGCGCCACAAAAGATAGAAAACCCTTAGCCTAGACACCACGCCTACACTAGTGGTTATTACTCTAGCGTGTCGACAAGGCTTACCCGTCCCCGGGGTCCTTCTTCTAGAGTACCGCCCCGAAGGAATGACTATCAATCCTACAAGTCTATAACAAACTAGATAATATGCTTAAGAGTAATAAGCCGAAGAGGGACACAACCATTCTTACCCAAATGATTAGAAGGTTGTAGAGATACAAGCGTGGCGGTGCCGACAAGTCCAAAGACTCCGCCACCCGAGATCCGCAATGCACCGGGGGTACACCAGGACTCCATGGAGACGAGGCCAAGCCCTCTTCTAGCCTTCCCTCTCTCTCACTCTCCATTAGAACTAAGAGGAAGAAGAAGAAGATAGGAGTGGAGTGGGAGCTTCTTCCTCTCTTCTACATTGTGGCTCCTCCTTGTGTTGTGTGGAATTGGTGTGTTGAGTGAGGGAGAGAGGGGACCTATTTATACACATGAGAGAGGTGGCCAAATGACCCTATTACCCCCTAACCGACCTTGGTAACGCTGCGTCTAGGTACGCTGAATTGGCCACCCAAGCACCGCACCGCCCCACCACACGCCTTAATGTGCCGACCGAAGACGGGCTCGAACCGCCCCCCCGCCAGGGTGCGGGCGCACCTTGGGGGCGGCCGCACCCTTTGGGCTCGGGCCAGCCCAAGTCTTGGTGGGTCATCGCCATCTATTCTCGAAAAGTTTGTGGGCGATGTTGGTTTGGCCCACTTCATCATTTCGGTCCATTTCCACCCCGGGCTTGAAGTATTACGAAATGCGCTTTCGTGGTCGCGTACTTTGGTCGTATTTCCACCTGTTTTTATTATAAATACTACAAAATACATTTCGGACACTACAAGTGGAAATATGTTAGTAATAAATGTATATGAGTATAAGAAGGTATAGTTTCACTCCCTTTATGGTAGTAAGTTGACGGAAAATTATGTCGTTAGTGACCGTCAACAAACTCCCCGGCTTACCCTTTGCGCGTCCTCGAGCAAAAGATAAGTACTTGGTTGTTGATCGAGGAGTTGCTACTATGCCAATTAAATTTCACAAGTGCCGTGGTTTATAACAAGATTTTCTACTATAGTTTGAATAAAATGGCACGTCTTTTCTCACCCTTTATTACCTTTCATCGTTTATGGGGGCTTTTTAGCCGCCTCAAAGTCTTGGGCGGTTGTCGATAGAACGGTTGTAATAGAAACACTACTCATTCATTCTTTTGATCAACCTTTTCATCCCGGGATTATTTATTAGATTTATATTTGTTTTTTTTTCCGAGAAAGTATGGGCTTATTACTATATATATATATTTTTTTTGAGAGGTGGGCTCTTCTCGCCCTAGACTTTTGTCTTTTATTTCCTCTCTTTCTTTTTTTTCTCCTTTTTTTGGAGATGTGGGCTCTACTCGCCCTGGACACGTGTCCATTTTTCATCTCTTTTTTTTTTTCTTTCTTTTTTTTTTAGCATAGCTCATATCTTTTTCTTTTCTTCAAATTAGATTCCCGGATGTCAAGTTTCTCTCTTGAACAAAATCATAGCAAATCTATTTGTACCATATCGATTTGGCAACAACTTAGACTGGATAGAGCTTATGCAACCCACATGAATCGGGTTTTTCAAGATGAGTTTTTAAGACTTAGCCACTAAACCCAAACTTTAGAGAAATTTGAATTATAAACTAGGCACAGTAAACATAAGACGAGCAACTATTCATCATTTCAACAAGGGTTTAAAACTAAACATTTCCATAGCTCATATGTATAGGCATGAAAATTCATTGAGCAAATCTCATCATTTTATAAGATAGAGAGTATAATCAAAATGTGAGATTGACATTACCTTTCTTGGAGTCCTCCCCTAAGCTAGCTTTTTACTTACCTTTCATGGTTGTGCTAGCTTGTGCGCGCAATGATCCGAGTTGTGATTGGTCGCGGTTTGGAGGCTCCCCCCAAGCTTGTCTTTTGATGTCATCACTAGAACAGGACAAAGAACTTGGGGTTGAAAGGTTTATTTCCTCTCTCTCTTGTCTTCTTCATTTTTTTTTTCAAATCTCTCTTTCTTCTCCCCTTTTTTTTCAGCAAGGTAGGGTGACATCATCTTTTATTCACCATCTTTTTTTATGACGCCTTGATGTATGGAACTTGAGGTTTTCACCATCTTCCCCCATACTTAGACTTTTGTGCAAAGTCAAGTGTGCAGGGTCCGGTCTCCTTGTGAGTGTGTTCCATCACCGATGAGCATCAAAGTTTTTTTTTTGATGTCGCCCTCATGTTTTCAAGCATCACGTGCCTCTTTTGATCTTCTTAATCGATCTCCACCTGAAATGGTTAGCGACAAGAATACCCGAAGGTGCATACTAACCTGATAACATGTTCTTGCTTTTATTAATAAGAAGAGAGAAAGACTTTTTTTTTATGATAGTCCAGGGTATCTCCTGGCAGTGCTTTCTTTATGGTCGTAAGCTTGACCGTGGGAAAACATCCTGCAGCTGATGGTGGTGAAGTTCCCAGTTTCACCACTAAGAATTTAGCATTACGATCAAGCCGCAAGGTTAGCGTCATCATGCTACTACAAGACTTGCAACCATTCTCTTAAAAAGGTTTACAAAGAGAACCAAGAGATGATTGTGATCTTCATCGAAGCACTTTCGGCTAGAAGCAAGACAAACTCAAGAAGACCCAAAGGTGAGCATGTAGGAAGTCTCAATTGACAACTTGTTATGCTCAACAACATATTTCTTCTTGGTCTCAAGAGTTGTCGCTTCTTGCATGTCCATGGCGTATGATGAGGGTTTACCCTCAAAAGATTTGTCGTGAAGGACGAACATTAGAAACTTGACCATAGTCAAGAACAATGTTTTGTTGGCCAGAGGGACATGACTTGTGTTCGTGTGAGGGCGACAGTGTGTTTCATTTCACTAAGATGCGGAAGCAACTTGGGTGAAATGAATAGAGTTATGAACTTCGCCTCCTTGAACGGTTTTGGTTGGGAAGATGCTTCGCCTTTGGGATGTCTAGGTGTGAGAGGCGAAAACATTATTTCCCAACTTCATCACGGCTCCCCTCTTTAGGTATTTTTTTGTGAAAAAGGTTTTTCTAGAGGGTAGCCTATGAGAAGATTGATGTCAAGGATGAGATAGATATGGAAGTCTAAGCGCACCTCGGTTTATGAGGTTCCGTCATCATCCTTGAATTCAATCGCGAACTCCGAAGGATCTAAGCATTCCTTCCTTCTCGGTGTTCGTGGGTTCGGGAGAGGGCTCAACAAATGGGTTCTAATGGCGGCACGGCGAATGGCTCGACTGATGAGGGCTCCTCAATACTTGACATGCCCTTAATATGGAGGGGAATATGTTCTACAACGGGAGAAGCAAGCTTCTCTAGGATGTGTTCAAGGATTTTCCTATGTTCCGTTGTAGGTTTACGTGTAAACGACCCTCCAACGGTCATGTCAAGGCATAGGGCAGCATCTATGTCAAGACCCGAACAAAAGATATGCGAAAGCACACTATCGGGTAATGACAAGTCTAGGCCAACATGTATAAACATTATAAACCCGGCCTAGGCTGCACCTATGGACTTCTTCTCATCCTATTTGAAATCGAGGATTGTCCTTGGTAGGCATTGATGGGGAAGAATGCTAGACAAAAATTGTCTTTGAGTTCTTCTCAATCCCCATTCAAACTTCCTACGATAATAGTGTACTATTGTTTTGCTTTCCCTATGAGGGAGAGCAAAAATAAATTCCACATGAGAATTTGAATCTTGCTAGATATGCCGAGGCAAGATTATAACTCCTTGAAATCTCGTAGGTGGTTACACAGGTTTTCAAAATGGTCACCAAAGAAGGAGTGCCCAAACCTAAGCTTTTTTTTTTCAAATTAGGGTGGAGTTCATGGCCGAATGAAAATTTTGATTTTGAAAAAGATTTTGGCCCTGTGAACTCTCCCTTTTGAGAAGCAAGAAGATTTTAAAATTGGATAGTTGGCTTCATTTTGAAAAAGAAAAATAAAAACTATTTTTGTTTTTTTTCCGGATAGAACACACAGGGTGCTCTAGGCTCGAGAGAAAATTATGACAACCGCTCCCCCAAGAACGGCGCCGTAAATGCTTGTTGACGTTTCTTAACGTATGCGTAAGAATCCGCATAGCGCACGGAATTATCGTTATAGCATTTCACCCTAAGTATTCAGGGTATCGTATTTCCACGAGGAACGGTTGTGTGATTACTCTCGAACAGAGTCACCCTAGGATAACTATGGGTGGTGAGGTATCTTTATGGGCTCGAACTCTCTAGCGAGGGATCACTTGGTCGTTATGTCCTCACTTCGCACCCAAGCAATCGCCCAAACCGGGATGGAGACCGGCAATTGCACCGCGCCACACCCGAACGTGGGGGATTACAAGGGACGGACAAGGTCTGTCACAACCCAACCGCCTACCCCCTCAACCGTGGGATGCGCCACAAAAGATAGAAAACCCTTAGCCTAGACACCACGTCTACACTAGTGGTTATTACTCTAGCGTGTCGACAAGGCTTACCCGTCCCCTGGTCCTTCTTCTAGAGTACCGCCCTCGAAGGAACGACTATCAATTCTACAAGTCTATAACAGACTAGATAATATGCTTAAGAGTAATAAGTCGAAGAGGGACACAACCATTCTTACCCAAATGATTAGAAGGTTGTAGAGGTACAAAGCGTGGCGGGTGCCGACAAGTCCCAAGACTCCGGCCACCCGAGATCCGCAATGCACCTGGGTACACCAGGGACTCCCATGGAGAAGAGGCCAAGCCCTCTTCTAGCCTTCCCTCTCTCACTCTCCATTAGAACTAAGAGGAAGAAGAAGAAGATAGGAGTGGAGTGGGAGCTTCTTCCTCTCTTCTACATTGTGGCTCCTCCTTGTGTTGTGTGGAATTGGTGTGTTGAGTGAGGGAGAGAGGGGACCTATTTATACACATGAGAGAGGTGGCCAAATGACCCTATTACCCCCTAACCGACCTTGGTAACGCGTCTAGGTACAGTGAATCGGCCACCCAAGCACCGCACCGCCCTCCACACGACTTAATGTGCCGACCTGCCGAAGACGGGCTCGAACCGCCCCCAGCAGGGTGCGGGCGCACCTTGGGGTGCGGCCGCACCCCTTTGGGCTCGGCCCGGCCCAAGTCTTCGTGGGTCGTCGTCATCCGTTTCAAAAGTTTGTGGGCGATGTTGGTTTGGCCCACTTACGTCATTTCGGTCCATTTCCACCCTAGGCTTGAAGTATTCTGAAATGCGCTTTCCAGGGTCGCGTACTTTGGTCGTATTTCCACCTTTTTTATTATAAATACTACAAAATACATTTCGGACACTACAAGTGGAAATATGTTAGTAATAAATGTATATGAGTATAAGAAGGTATAGTTTCACTCCCTTTATGGTAGTAAGTTAACGGAAAAATATGTCGCTAGTGACCGTCAACAGAGCCTAAGAACCCCGCCACGCGCATGGCAAGGCGCACCGGCATCGCCGCCGCAACCACCCACTGGCATCTCCTCCGCCGCATCCACAGCCACACCGCCAAGACCTCGCTCCATCGCCGCTTCCTCGCCGCCGCCACCGCCGCACCACCCGACACCACGCCGGCCGCCAGCAAAGATGCCGCACGCCTCCACATCACAGCCCCGCGCCCGCCACCGTGTGAAACCACTGTCCCAAAGACCGCGCCGGCCAACGTGAGCCTCACACCACCGCCACCCCCGCCGCGCAAGGCCACCGGAGCCGCCGCCCGACCCACGCCCCGCCTCCGCCCCACACCCACCGAGCCCGGGCGTCTTCAAGGTCGCGTCGACGCAATGGGGCCTCTCGCCATGGATCCGCCGTGGGAGGGCCGGATCCGCCTCCGGGCGCCGACCGCACTTCACGCCGCCGCCCGCCACGGCCGGCGGGCCGCCGCACGCCGCTGCTCCTCCGCCCGGAGCCGACACCGCCACCCGAGGGAAGCCGCAGAGCCCGCCGCCGCCATCCCGAGGGCCCGACCGGTTCCCGGCAAGCCCCTCCGGCGGCGCAGGAGGAGGGGGGGAGGCGCTGAGGCGAGGTACGGGCAGAGTCACCGCCGAGCGGGGGCGACCGAGCGGGTGGGTTATATCCTCCCCATTATCAAAATTTGATCCGCATGTAGTGCCTAGATGTAGAAAACATACCTACCCGTGTATGTGTCGCACGAAAGAAACAAATATCGGAGTTCAACAACGAGGATAAGAGTGGTACTCTCTCCATTTCAAAATGAGGTATTCTGACTTTTCTAGATATACTACTTTTATTACAAATTTAGACATAAGAAAGTATAAAGTAAAAATAAAGTATATCTAAGTTGGAGTACATAACAAAAGCTAAAAAACAAAAACATATTACAATTTAGAATTGAGGAACATCTCTATTTATTTTTCTCCCATTTATAATATTTGAAAGATACCCATGTCCTATTAAATCTGTATCAGATTAAAATAGACTACAACTTTGATAGGTTTTTTCTCCTGTTGCAAAGCAAAGAAATATTTATGAGTGTCTAAAAATCGTTATCATAACTTTATTTTCTCCTATCTATCTTTTGTGTACATTTAAATATAGAATTCAATGGTGTAGTTTTAATCTATATGATAAAAGGATTAGTTATTGACGTGTTAAGGATCAATTTGACTGCCGATCACCCTCGAAAAATGCATGTTTGCCAAGTGCTCGAGCCTTTACTGAGTGTATTATTTCGAGCAAAGAGCCTAAGTCCGGTAGTGGATGATTATGATGAGAAGACCTCTTTTAATGTTTCGCATAGCAGTCCTATATTTATTTTGCCGATCACACCATTGAATTCTATATTTAAATGTAGAGCAAGAGTTCATAAAACCAATAACCTATTTGGACAATAAACTACTCGACATTTAGTTAGTGTTCATCAAAATTCTAATGAAAATACGATGAAACTACATCAAGTGGGATCTTTATTTTCTTGATAAAAAGTAGAGCAAGATTTCAAAAAACCAATAACGTTCCAAGTAAAACAACTAACCTTACAAACTAGGTTAAAAAGATAAACAAGTAGAGATTAAACATCTGGGATTATTGGAAACCCTCAAGCAAAAACCGGCCTGAGCTGGTTTTGAAAGCATCTGGTGGTTTCAGCTCACACCGCCTACCAAAATTTTATCTAGTATCTAGTAGGTGGTTTTATCTATTGAGTGAGTTTCATAATGGTACCAGAATTATTTATTTCAGAATTGTTTTTCATAATTTTATCTAGTAGGTGATTTTCATTACAATTTTTTTTTTCTCAAAATTCAGACGGACACTTTTATTCAGCCCACCAAGCTAGTTGGACATCTCTAATCTAGAAGTGTATACTAGTATATATTAGCCCCTTCAAGTTAATGTTTACGAACCTGAACAATTAAAAAGTCAACATGAGCACTCACTGCACGCTGCCAAACCAAAGACGCCTGCAGTGACCTCAGGCGGACATATGTACGTACCTACGGTTGCTGATGCCGTCTCTAGTTTAAAACTGATCGAGAGTAGAGAACAGATGCAAATTATATATTGCACTGCGGCTTCTAGAACAGTACACTCTGTCCGATGTAGGGAGGGCATCTCAAAAAAAAAAAAATGTTACTTGTGGTTGAAGCTATCCATCCGGGTACCCGATTTAAGTTCTTTACTTAACACATAGACTTTCAAATTTCTTGGATTATTTCAATATTTTCTTAGATTACTTAGGATTTTATGGTGATTTCATCGATCTCAAGACGCATGAGTTTAGTCTAAATCTTCTAGACCGTGTGCATTTTTATATTGCCATGTGTGGATGCGTGAGTATCTCCCTACTGCGTGCGATTGAAAAGAAAGTTGCCGTTGTTCTTCGGTCCCTCGATCTAGCCACTTTCCCAGACGCAAAAAATATGTTTGCGTAATGCGCGAGCTCCCAACACACTTATCGGCGAGGATGAAGGCACGTGTACCATCACCAACCCAAGTGGTGGGTGCTCACCGAAGAGTTTAGTGTTGGGCCCAAATACATGACACAAGCCTTGTGCTTGGTGGTATGGGCCATAATGGGTCTAAAATGGAAAGGCTCCTTGGGTCCACATCTAATTGAGGAAACTTTAGTCAGCCCGGTTTGGTGTGAGAAAAATGTATTTTAGCTACCCAATTCAGTCTAATTTAGTCATACTGTTTAGGTAAAACGTGACTAGCTCACTAAACTTTTAAAACAGATTGATTTTACACCCTTCGTGTTTTAGATGGTGGTTTTGTCTGACATGGTGCTACATCAGCCATGAGAAGGGCAAAATGGACTTCTTTAATAGTTTAGGGATGTAAATCAGATAACAATTCTGTAATGATGTAATCACATCTTTTTGTGGGAAGAACTTTCTTGAGAAGATGCACAAATGAGGAAAAGCGTGACTAAATAATAAGCTAGTATGATTCACAACATATGCTAGTGAGGTGTATATGTCACTTGGCCTCCTACTTGAATTTCTAAGATCTTCGGAATGATTTACAATTTGGGATGGAGGGAGTATAGTTTTTATAGGATAGACCATCAACCGGCGATTCACGAGTGACTGGGAAAAAAGGGAACGAAGGTTTACTTCGTGTCGTGACCGTTCGACTTTGTCATAAGGCGGAAATGAGGCGCCGGGATAGTCGATTGAGATCTGAATGCAGATGCAGGAATGTGCCCGTTCCGGAAGTGGGCTGGCTTCTTGTCTTGCCTTTGAAGTTTTGAATGGGCCCAACACAGCCAAATGGTAAATAAAAAATCTTTGAGAAAAAAAAAAGTTTTATCTGACCTTCTCAATTTTTATCCAATTCCAAATTCATCTCCACTAATCGGAGATTTTTTTTTCTCAATATCAAATCGTGCAATTTTACTTCATGAAATAATTTCAACATCGGTTTTGGCCGACTTGACGTGTCATGAACCAAAAAGAGTACGGCCCAAAGGGGCCCTTGGCCATGCGCCTGCGCAGGCCTGGCCGGCTGCCACCGGTTGGCATTTGTAACCATGTACACCATAATTCTTGAATAAAGAAGAGATGGTTCTCCTCAAAAAAAAAAAAAAAAAAAAAAAACTACCTTCGCCGCGTGATTGACTTCATCATTAAGTAATAATTATTTAGGGAATAATAAATATTTAGAGAAAGAAATAAGATGGCTTGTAAAAGAGGTATTCCAATCTATAAGGAAACCTCCTAAATATTTCTTAGCAAGCAAGTCTCCCTGGACTATAAATACAAGGGCATGTAATCGTTTGGATCTTAAGCAAGAAAAATTAAAGGGGTAACTCCTCAAACAGCTCTTGTCTCTCCAGCCCTCTCGCTCTCCCAACCCTAGCGGCGCCCCCACCACCGCTTCTGCTACCCGTCGCCGGTCGACATCACCTCCGCCGTCACCTGCGCCGTTCGTCTACATCATCACGCTGTTGTGCGTCATCAACGTCGTCTTCTACCTAGCTCGCCATTCAACGTCAGCCTGCGTCATCTACACCGACTTCGCCGCCGATCGCCGCTGCCGCCTCCTGCCCCTACCCCCGCACACGCCGCCATCCTCCTCGCACACGTGCTGCCCTAGGGCTGCAGTACCGCCGCCACCACCTCCATCGCTCCGTCGACCGACAATCAGGTGTCGGTTCCGACCCAAACTAACCGGTCTCGACATGACGCTGCATTGGCATATCCATAAAAGCGTATAATACATAGTAAAAGAAAAATATTTAGGTGCATAGTAAAATAAATATATTTATAAAAGCCAAAACGTCTTATAATTTGGAAGAGACATTCCTTAATTTTGAGGCTCCTTGATCACCTCTCCTATAAATATAGGCATTTTGGCGACCAAGCCTCTTGCCCGGTATTCGACGGTGGTGAACGCAGTGGAGTCAGGACGATGCGATAGACCATTGATTTAAATTTCAAAATCCAACCGTTAAATACTAGATAGACTTGTTTCAATAAAAATATTGACAAATAAATTGCAATTCGAAAGCAAATTATGAGATAATAGATGTGATTAACCAAGCCATATATAGGTCGTCATATATAGCACATGATGCAATAACATATAATAACACAAACACGTATGAATGCTCTCATGCTCTCGCAGATTGCATGACACGATCGATCGTGTATGCGTGCACATCATGGTATATATATTTAGATCCCATTTGATAGAGCTCATATCGGCCAGTTTTTCTGACACATTGAGTTCTGCCAAACAGGGCCTACGATACCCTATATATATAAATACTATATTATATAAATAATTCATCACCGATCAAAACGCCAGCACCTTGTGGTTATCGTTCCTGGCGACCGGTTCCACCGCTTCGTCGCGCGACGACAGCCCGCACGCCGACCCCATGCACCCGAGCAGGCCGCCGCTCTTCTTCGCCTGCGGCCCGCCGCCAGCCTTGCCCACCACCGCCGCCATGTCGGCGCCGTCCGTCGCGAAGGTGACGCGCTTCTTGCTCCCCGTCACCCCTCCTGCTGCTGCTTGGTGGTGGCGGTGCTACTATAGCTGCTTCCAACGGACGAGTTCTTCCGCAGCGGCGACGTCGAGTGGCTGCTGCCCGTGGAGACGGAGGGCGTGCGCTCGCGCACGGCGGGGAAGTGGTGCGCGCGGAGCTGGCCGTTGGAGAACACCATGCTGGCTGGCGACGCCGAGCTGTAGCTGTTGACGGCCGTGCTGAACTCGAAGCTCGCTTCCGATGACGCCTGCACCACCGCCACCGCCACCGCCGCCGGCGCGCTCTTCCGGGCGCCGGCGCCGCGGCCGTAGTAGGTGGAGCGCCGGTGGCGGGGCCCCAGGAGCTTACTTCTACTACTATCCGACGACGCGCTGCTGTCGACGTAGACGTCGACTGCATGCCCGGCGTCCACGGCCATCATCAGCTCCTGCAGCGCCCGTGGCGACTTGCTCATGATCGCAGCCGGTTGATACGCACGTACGTCTCTTGATCCTGCTAGTGGCATGGCAAGTGTGTAAGTAGCTTTGCTGGCACAACGTACTCCGGCCTAGCTTGTGCCGACCGGAGAGCCAGTGGCCATATATAAATGTCATGGTGACCATGTAGATCCAAAGATGTGCGTGGTACACAAGCGGCAAGCGTGGTGATAACATCAAAGAAGGTCTGCGTGCCGGGGCGGTCTCGGCATATCCGAAAGCGATGCGCGCGCTTGTCCAGTTCGTCGGCGGCCGGGTGAATATCACCTCGATCGGCGGCAGCAGCAGCAGCAGCAGCCATGGTTTTTCAGCGCGTCGTCTTGCATATCCACAAGCGCTACATGCGTGCCGCGCCTTGGACTTGGATGCGCGGCGCCGTAGTTTCCGGGTTGTCGCGGATGTCTGATTGACACTGAGGGTATTGGACCCAATCAGATCCAGACGCCTGCTATGTTTTTTTGTTCGCGGCCGTGTCCTATGTGTTTGTTTTGAGCGTAAATGTGTAAAAAGTTGACTTGGTTAGAATCTAAGAGCGTAAATGTGTAAATATCTGCTATGGCCCATGAGCCGTGTGCGTCGTAGTGGGCATTGGGCCGAGGGGTGTCACCGCAAGGCAGTTACGGCCGGGAGCGTTATAACCCGATGCCGTTGTAATTGACAAGTACGTTGAATAATCTCTGAGCCTGAATCTGAAATTCCCCAGTTCCAATGGACTCCCGCCGTGTTCATCTGATTTCTCCCTAATTCTTACTACGATTCCCCCCTAATCTCTATTCCAGTTACCCAGGATCGTTACATTTGGTATCGCGAGCTTGGTTGATTTCTGGCGCTGAAGAAGCGAAATCCTCCGCTCTATCAGGTTGTCGATGAGCTCAAGGCGACGATGGACAGGCTGGCGGCGCAGTTCGCCAGATTGCAAGACATGATGTCGACCTCCCTCGACAAGCTCAGCAGCTTGGAGGATTGGCGCACCTCCACGAAGGTGCCCATGGGGAACCTGCTCAGCGAGACTACAGCTACACGAAACGAGGGTGGACGAGACGGCGGCAAGGGTTTCACGCTTGGAGTTCCGACCCACGCTACCTCCGCCACCACCACCACCGTAGTGGCCAGTTGGTGCTACTCTTCCACAAGCGGCCACAATGGTCGCCGCGGGACTAGGTCTACAGATCCCACAGGTGGCCACGACGGTCGCCTGGGGACTTGACCTCAACGCCGCCCGACCGCGTCTGCTTCTACGAACGCGTCGCCGTCGCGAGTTGACATGCCCATGGGGCCCGGCGTGGGCATATATAGCAGGTAAACCGAGCAATACAGTGTGTTATTCATCAAGTAGCTGCCATATGACAACTTCTATGTAGCCTTTCCACATTAATGAAATCTGTACTTGACGGGTTTATAGACTTGTATATACTTTGCTAGAATTTATAATTAAATTGCAACAAAAGGTGCTAGTTAAATTATTTTGTACATTAACTTTCTACACAGCCTAAGTACCGATGTTCAAAATAGCACGTAAGGTCATTCGACGTGAGTTTCATGAGTTTTGCACGCTAGGTATTTGCTTTTGCTTTGCTTTGCTAGCTAGTTCTTTGCTTTACTAGTCTCTTACCCATTGAATAATTCACACCAAATGGATATTTATCCACTGAGTAATTGCAAATAAATAGTTAACAAATATGGTACGGACAACCCATCAGCTTACCCAATGACATCGTTACGGCGGAGGCCATCGTGGGGCGAACAAGGGCTCAAGGGAGGTGCCCTGGTCAAGCATGGTGGGGAGTGCAGAGAAGACGATGTCGCGGAAATTAATGGCGGCGACAACAGTGGCTAACTTTCTCAGGAGTTGAGAGGACTAAGAGAACGGGGGGCTCGAACTTGGAGGTGGTCGTGAGGGCCCGAGGGACCGAACACTACAACACATCATTGAATTAAAGGCATTTTGTTAAAGGCATTTTTTTTAAATTGCAATATTTTAAAATATTGCAATTTACTAGACTTCACATTTGTTATTGAGATCCAAGACAAGAATACCCAAACAAGACTGGATGTAGACGTGTCGCTGATATAAGACCAATATCAGACGCATCTTGTTCACCTATCACAAAAGACATTTTCTCTTGATCCACATTTGACATATGTGCCCTCAAGGGATCTGGTTCTTTGAAGTCCACAGACATGTTTCAACTAGATGCATTTGTGTTTATGTATTACAAACATGTTTTGTTTCCGTGTCACTAAATTGTTTGATGTGTTTTGAAATAGTGCAACGGTACTACTATAACCTAAATCTACTAAAGTGATGTCGAATTGGTTGTACTTCAAACATTCCAAATTATAAATTGTTTTGACTTTTTTTTTTATAGTACATCCAGTTTGCTATGTACTGAGACATATACGTAAGATCCAGATCCAGATCCAGATACATAGCAAAATAAATGTATCAAAAAATCAAACAACTAATGATTTGCAACGAAGGCCGTAACAAGTTGACGTGATTCTTTTGAAACCAACAAAGGCTTCCACGGAAAAGTCTCTATGGAAAATGCCTGGTAATAAACAAAACGAGCTGAACTTTTCATTGAATGGTACTGTGTACATCATGATATAAGACATTTGACTTTTTTTTTGACACGGCCACTCGTCTTACTGAAAAAATTGTGTAAAAAATCACTTTTTGTTTGTCATATGGCTTGCTTTATACCAATAAAAGTTATTCAAAATGACTTAAATTTAACTATATTTTCCAAAAAAATTAATAAGATGTGTCAAAAACTTGGAGTCAATAAAAATTAAACATCTTATATTTAGGGACAGAGGAAATATATGTTTATTTATACCTAAATGAATACAACCAAATAATTCACCGATCAGACAGCCACCACCTTGCGGTTATCGTTCCTGGCGACCGGCTCCACCGCTTCGTTGCGCGACGACGGCCCACAGCACCCCAGCAAGCCGCCGCTCTTCTTCCCCTGCCCGCCACCGGCCTTGGCCGCGGCGCCGTCCGTCTCGAAGCTGACGCGCTTCTTGCTCTCCGTCACCACTGCCTGCTGCCGCTTGGCGACGACGGTCGATCGCTGCACCGGCGACGTCGCCCGGCTGCTGTCCGTGGAGGATCGCACGGCGGGGAACTGGTGCGCGCGGATCTGACCGTCGGAGAACACCATGCTGGCTGGCGAAGCCGAGCTGTAGCTGACGACGGCGCTGAACTCGAAGCTCGTGTCCGTGGACGCGTCCACCACAGCCACCCCCGGCGCGCTCTTCCGGGCGCCACCGCCGCTGCCGCGGCCGTAGTAGGTGGAGCGCCGGTGGTGTGGGCTCAGGAGCTTATTACTACTATCCGACGACGCGCTGTCGACGTTGACGACGTGGACTGCATGTCCGGCGTCCACGGCCGTCATCAGCTCCTGCAGTGCCCGTGGCGACTTGCTCATCGTCGCACGCGCGCAGCCGACGTACGCCTTGAGTACCTAGTACAGTGGCAAGTGTGAAGCAACGGTAGCTTTGCTGGCACAATGCAAGTGCTTGTGACGAGCTGCGAGTGGTTATAAATACGTCATGGAGGCATGGCGCCAATGTACTAGATCCAATGATTTTCCTTAATCTAAAAAGGATCTGCGCGCGAGGTATAAAGCGCCAAGAGTGGTGATAACATCAAAGAAGAGCTGGGTGCTGCCGTGCGGGAGGCGGGGGCTCGATCGGCATATCCGAAAGCGACGCCGGCGCTTGTCCAGTTCGTCGGCGGCGCCGCGCCGGGTGTACATCACCTCGTCATGGCAGCAGCGCTAGCTAGCCAGCAGGAACAGCCAAGGTTTCAGCTCGTCGTTTTCAATGTAGACTAATCCACAAATGCTACATCCTACATGCATGCCGCGCCTGTAGTTTCCGGGTTGTCGCTGGGAGAAGAGGCGGTGGTGGCCGCCCTATGCAGACGTCTCATTGACATAGAAGAAAACTGGACCGCCAATCAGATGCACACGCCTGCTATGTTTTTTCTTCGCGCCGTGTCCTTAGACACACCTGCTATGCTATGTGTTTTGAGCGTAAAATGTGTAATGAGTTGACTGGGTTAGATAGAATCTACCGTGCCGCCGTGCCGGGGCGCGGGAGCTCGATCGGCATATCGGAAAGCGACGCCGGCGCTTGTCCAGTTCGTCACCGGCGCCGCGCCGGGTGTACATCACCTCGTCATGGCAGCGCTTGTCCAGCAGGAGCAGCCGAGGTTTCACTCGTCGTTTCCCACATATATCGACTATCCACAAACGCTACATGCATGCCGCGCCTGTAGTTTCCGGGTTGTCCCTGGGTGAAGAGGCGGTGGTGGCCGGCCTATGCGGACGACGGTCTGATTGACAATGAGGAAAACTGGACCCAATCAGATCCACACGCCTGCTATTTTTTTTTTCTCCAACAGTGCCAAAAACAGGTCCTGCTTTTTTTTTTTCGTGAAAAGGAGAAAACGTCTCCTCCAACAATACAAATCCTAATCTTTGGGTAACTCCAAAACACCCACCTACAGCGCACATATCTCCGCACTCCTCGGCGCCCAATCTCCACACCAATCTCGTTCGCAAGGCGAGAGGGAAATTTCACGGCACCTTCGCGCCCTACCAAGGTTTCTGCGCCGCCTCTGCAATCATCGCCGCGGCAGCCACGTGGCACGCCACGCCACGGGCTTGTGCGCCACCACCTCGATCGCTTAAAACTCGTATCCGATGCTGCACATGAACGTGGCGTAGTCATCTTCCCTAGGGTCGTAGACCAGGCTGAGGTCCAGAGCCTTGCCCATGGTGATGTGCTCGGCACCGTAGTCGAACGGTGTCGCACCGCGCCCGGGCTCCGCCTCGTCGCCCACAGGCCCGTCGCGGTTATCCGTTACGATGGCCGTGGTCATCAGCGCGAACCGTATCGCCACCCACGCGGCGAGTATGTTGACGCCCGGGCGATGAAGTCCGGCTTGAGAATTTCGGGGCGAGCCCGTTGGGTCCACGCTGCCGAGAAGGAGGCCACCACGGGTGCCGGCAAGAGCACCATCCTGCTAACGGGCTACGCTACAAGACCGGGCGATGTGGCGGCGCCCTTCTTCGTGCACACGGCACCAACTACCGGGCCAATTAATTGTTCCAGGTGGGTCCAAAATTAATTATTGGAAGTCATTTATTGGATATCGTTAGAGATTGGCCATTCTAATAATGGTTTGTGAGTTGCTAAACTCATAGTTATTGAGACTTAATTTTTGGGCACTGTTGGACACATGCTATGCTATGTTTTAAGTGTAAAATGTGTAATGAGTTGACTGGATTAGATAGAATCTAAGAGCATCTTCGTGGTATCTCATTTCTCTAATCTATCTATCTACCCTACTATCTACCCTACTGATGCACCAACTTCTCAGCGTTTAAATCAATTCAAATAAACCATTCAGATCTCTCATTACTCATTCACGGTTGGACGATCAAAGTAGGGGACACCTCCCGCCCATCATCGTACCCGCCCGCCCGCACTCCTTCCGATTCACGATCCACACGACTCCTTCCTCCTATAGCGTGAGATCATCGGCACTTTCTCTTTCACGATCCACATGAAACCTTCCTCCTACCACACCGCGTGAATGGATTTCAACGCGACGCCTTCCTACCTTCCTCCTCTCGCACCATCTTCGCTGGGCGCCCGAGTCATCCGCAAGGACGCGACGTCGTGAGGAAGCTGGACTCGAGGAAACCAGGCGGGGATATATAACTTTTTACCATTATAGCGGTTGCCCACTCTCCAAATATCACTCTAACGGATGACGCTATTTCTTTACCATCGTTTAGTGCAATTCGATACATTTTTACCACTTTCGTCTACGTGGCATGCCAACGCAGCCTGTCCAGCTCACATCCGAAAGTGACCGCGGCGTGTGAAATGACCATCCCCTCGCCCTCGCTCACGCCTCTTCGCTAATTCCTTCATTCCACCGACATGGGGCCCCACTCGCCGCTTTCGGCTTTTCCACCTTCGGCCCGCCGAGCTCTCTCCCACGCCGGCGAGGAGTGCCGAGCATGGGCTCGTGGCCGATTTCAGGGCGGAGCAAAGACGCCCCGAGGTCAACGGTACGGGCGGTGGGCCTCAACGCCGGCCGAGGCAGACGGGAGCGGCCGGCCGCTGCCTCGCACGGGTGCCGGCGGCGCCGCCCGGCCGCCTCGGTGCGGGCGCGGTGCCCCGGGACGGAGCCTCAGGACGCCCGGTGCGCACGCGGGGCCACTCTGGCTTGGCCCAAGGTGGCTCCGGCGGCCTCCCGATCGCGGATGCCGGTGGCGACGACGGTGGGCGGCGACGATGGTCTACCGCTTCCGGCGGCCGAGAGGCGTGGAAAGCGGATTCGCGCGAGAAGAAGGGGACGGGGACCGACAGGAAAGGCGGGCGTCGGGGCGTGGCGGGCGGCGGCGGCGCTGGACTCTTCCGGCCCGCAGGGGAAGGGGAAAGATGGGGATGGAGGCAGGGGGCATTCACGTCTTTTCGCGCCCGGATCCAGCCGACAGCTACGTTGGCGTGCCACGTAGGCGAAAGTGGTAAAATGTATGAGATTGCACTGAACGATGGTAAAAAATAGTGTTATCCGTTAGAGCGATATTTGGAGAGTTGGCGACCGCTATAATGGTAAAGTTATATATCCCAACCGGGCGTCACACGCAATGAAGCCGGCTGCCACACCACCAAGCCGCCTGCCGTGGGTGTGCCGTGTGCGGCGCCTGGCCGCCATGGAGGCACGGAGGCCATGTGGGCCGCCGGCCGAGATCGTGGCCGATTCGATCTCCCCTCCCACGCACCGTTTGAGTGGTGCCCCCATCCTTTCTTCTTTCTGGATGCGAGTCCAGATCCCAGTGGTGCCCCCGTCCTTTCTTCTTTCTGGATGCGAGTCCAGATCCCCGACGCTGCATCCGCCGCCCAACGCCCCCAATCTGAACCCTACAGCAGGCCAGCAGCGACTCATGGTTGCCGCGGCAAGCAGCAGGCCAGCAGCAACGTGAAATACGTACACTCTTTCAACAAAACAAACTGTTGGATCTTGGCATTAATATTGAAGGTTCGTTATTTGCAGAACAAACTGTTGGATCCCTGCCATTCATTATTTACTGTTGCTTCTAATTCTTTCAAAATTTGTGAAATTTTTGGAGAGGATAGGAAGATCCAGCCGTAACTACAAAATACCTCATGTGAACTACCAGGTTTGATTCCATACACTATTTATGTGCCTCTTCTAATTGATATATTATTGGTTTCTGGTGCGACCTTAATCAGGAAATGCACTTACTAGCTTCTACAGCATCCTAGGTTTCTTTTAATAAATTCTTTTCATAGTAAGATTTCTTTTGATATTTGTGGTTATTTCTAAGCCATGTACCAGAGTGACAATCTTTGTTTTAATCCACATGTCATCAGCAGCAGTGCTCCCTGGTCGTTGACAGTTCCATGGGGCAAGCTATGGTGGCAGGAGGTCCTGTTCGTGGACTGAGATTCGGTGACATTGCCCGGTGACATTGCGGTGACATTGAGTCACTGGCGTGTGGGACCCACGTGGGCCCGAAAGACGTGGGTCCCACACGCCGGTGACTAATGTCACGGGAATGTCACCGGGCAATGTCACCGAATCTCGCCCCCTGTTCGTGGTGGCTTTGTATGACAAAAGGTCCTTATGCAACCGGTTTTGATCCGCATGATTAGTGTCATTTATGATTTAGAGATAACCTACTAAAATCTATAAATATCTGCAACGCAATATCTGCTCAATTGTGTCATTTAATTGATCTGGTGCTTTGTTGAGATGCCATCTCTGTTCCATCTCTTGGTTCTAAAAGTACACATTGAAATAAACTTATAACTGATTATTTTGTGTATAATACAGGTTCCCCTTTTTTTTTTTTACTTATTATAGCCCTTCCATTCTCTTGAGTTATGATCTACTTGTTTCAGTATTATGTGTGATGCATAGGAATAATTTGCCATATTTAATATATGTACCGTGCTCAAGGCATGATTTATTTATTCTATATAATTCTCTGAAATTAAATTGTTTCTATATTTAAACGTTTTCAACTTCCAGGTACCATTTGGACCAATGCACAAATATTTTTGGGGAAGGCGTTTATCTTGATGTGTTCATGACCAACTTGTATTATGGTGGCACAGGAATTGCTGGTTAGTCTATCTCCTAGCTTTGGTTGTCTGTTGTGTGACATCAAAGTGACAACAACCTGCTCTTTTGACTTTCTAATCTACTTGTTTTTTCTCTGTTGCTTCAACAAATATGTACAGCTTCTAAAATTGTGTTTACAAATGCCTCCCAAGATCCATGGCGTCAGCCTTTTAGGGTTGAAGGTTATTTGAAAAAATAAACGTTCCATAAATCTTTGCTATGATTGCAATACAATACTGACCTTGATCACCAGGATAATACAGTAGTCTACTTTCTTCCTGCCTACTACAGAGTAAGTAATATAGTGTATTAGTGTTGGCACTTGGCAGAGTAGTAGTGTTATGCTTAACCTCTTCATTTACCACCCAGTTTAGATGAGAATGCTCACTTGTTATGCACTGATCATTGTACTTCAAACTTCTCATCTCCCACAGCAGTCAATACAGTAAGACAGAGGATCGCCAAGCACATTTACCTTTGGCTGAAGCAATGCAATAAACCATCAGTAGGGTATGGGTCTCTGCCTCTGTGGCTACATTCTGGTGAGCATGCAGTCCATCTACTTGGCAACTTGTGAATTCTGATTCAGTGCTGCTTTTTTCTACTGACGCAGGGCCTTGTAACCGCGGATTAGAGGTCTTTCCACTGGGAAAGATTTGGATGTCCCGCAGTAGGCTTGTTGGGAAATGACTACCTCGGACCACGACTATGTGCATTTTCAAAAGCAGATCTTTTCTAGGTGGTGGAAAAAACTTGGCAGCTTTGATATCATGCGGGTCGATTTTGGAATGCAAATCACAGGACAATAACTGTTTTCTATCTTGGACTTTGGCTTTAGTGTTTCTTCGGATTGTTTAGCTTAGGTGAGCATACCTTATTGTGCGAACAACAATCGTTTCCTTATCTTTATCAAGTTTATCAGACAGGTTTTCAATTCAAATGTTCCCATGTACAACATCAAGTTGTACTCTACATTTGTTTTTCTCATAAATGGAAAAAAATCATTTGGTCATTTATGTGCATTTTTAATATTACACCGTTGCGTTAGCACGGGCACTATACTAGTATAATCTATTCTAGGAGATTGAGAAAACTATATACATGGATGTGTCCTCCAGCAGATTAAGAAAACCTCCTCCCCTATATATGTGGGATCCCTATGTTAGTAGTACAATATCTCTTTCTTATTTATTTTCTCTTCCCTATATACGTGGGATCACAATTTTAGTGGGTCATTTTCCGTCTGAGATTGTTTAAACACTCAAATTTCAACTGTGAGACATTTAACTGTAGCCTGAATTCTTCAAAAAATTGAGATGGATTGGAAGAGTTATTAACTGACAAGTCCAGCGAGCTCTTGCTAGTTTACATTCATGGAACAAATGTTCCACCTTCTCCTCTTGGTCATGGACACAGAGCATTGGTGGAGTCAGGATAAAAATATAGCTATAGCAAATTAATTACTACTGCCAAAGGATGTTGGGTTCGGTTGGTTCCCCAAATTGACTGACACTCTAGAGGCAACCCTCGGGTCCCGAGTTATAAGGGTGGGGGTTTCCCTTCCCGACTTCGGTCAAAAAAATTAATTACTACTTATTTGTAAAAATACATACATGTTAATAAATATAGATATATATGTATATATAAGTTTACTAGAGACAAGCTCGAAGTGACAATTATTATTTGAAAATGCCAAACGGTTTGCAGCATGGTCTTGAGGAGGAGGATTGGACGAAGATCGATCGGCCGGCTGCAGCTCAGTTTCCACCTCATCGGAGCTGATGATGACATTGGAGCTGCCCTATGAAGGCAAATGAAAGTTTTTACTTCTTATTAGGATGTCTCTTTCGTCTATCACAAATGTATTTTCTTTTGATCCACATCATGACATGTGCCCTCAAGGACGTGGTTCTTCGAAGTCCATAAACACATTTCGATTAGACCGTCAGTGTTCACATATTACAAACATGTTTTGTTCTCGTTACTAATTGTTGATGTATTTTGACATAGTGCAACATTATACAACTATAAGATTAACCTAGGTCTCTATTAAAGTGGTCTCGAGTTGGTTGCAACAAATTGACGTAATTCTTTTTCTTTTGGAATCAAATGATGTAATTCTTTTGAAACCAATAATGCTTCCATAGAAAAGTCTATGGAACACACCGAATAATAAACAATTAATGAGCTGATTTTTTTCATTGAATGGTACTGTGCACATCATGGTACATACGGAGTAGTATATTTATTTATACGTAACAATATAAATAAATAAATTCGGTTCACAAAATAAAAATCTCCAAATAATTTGCCGATCAAAAGCCTCCACCTTGCGGTTCTCGTTCCTGGCGACCGGCTTCACGGCTTCGTTGCGCGACGACGGCCCGCCGCAGCACCCCAGCAAGCCGCCGCTCTTCTTGCCCTGCCCGCCGCCAGCCTTGCCCGCTGCCACCGCCTTGTCGGCGCCGCCCGTCACGAAGCTGACGTGCTTCTTGCTCCGGGCGTTCACCCCTGCCTGCTGCTTATTGGTGCTGTAGCTTCCGACGGACGAGGTCCTTACCGGCGACATCGCCGGCTGGTTCCTGCCCACGCCCGCGGATGAGGCGGAGGAGCGCACGGCGGGGAACTGGTGCGCGCGGAGCTGGCCGTCGGAGAACACCATGCTCGCTGGCGACGCCGAGCTGGAGTTGTTGACGACGGCGGCGCTGAACTCGAAGCTCGCGTCCGCCGGCGCGCTCCTCGTCCGGACGCTGCTGGCGCCGCCGCGGCCGTTGTAGGTGGAGGTGGAGCGCCGGCGGCGAGACCCCAGGAGCTTACTGCTATCCGACGACGCGATGTCCACGTTGCCGTCGACTGATGCGTGGCCGGCGTCCACGGCCGTCATCACCTCCTGGAGCGCCCGTGGCGCCGACTTGCACTTGCTCATGGCCGCACCGCACGCAGCCGGCCGGTTGACACGCACACGCACGTCTTCAGTACCTACTAATGGGTGGCAAGTGTGCTTTGGACGAGGTATAAGCAGCAAGCTAAGGGTGGTGATGACATCCAAGGAAGGGTGGTGATAACAGCGAAGAAGGGTCGATCTCTGGGTTCCAGCCGTGGGCTAGCTCGATTGGCATATCTGAAAGCGATGCGCGCGTTTGTCCAGTTAATTCGTCGGCTGCCGGGTGCCCGGGTGTACATCACCGGGTCACGGCAGCTTGGAGCCAGCAGGAGCAGCCAAGGCTCTTGAGGCTGTCTCCAACAGCTGCCCTCCAAACAGAGGAGGCATTAGCTGGTTTAGGTTGTGAAAAGGACGAAGGTGCGTGAGCCAAAATTTTCGATCTCCAACAGCTGACGCAATCTTCCGTGTACCTTTTCTCAAAAAAAAAAAAAAAAAAATCCTGCCCGCCGCGCCGTGGGGGCTCCCATGCCGGGCCACCGCCGCCGAGGGCCGCCGGGCGGGGCGCTCGTGCCTGGGACCGCCGGCCCTTCGCCGGGGACGCGACGAGCGGCGCTCCAGCTTGCGATTCCCGGTAGCCCACCGCCGGCTGCTCGGTTCTCGATTCCAATCTTCGTCGGCGTCGTTGTCCTCGCCATGGCAGAGACCGGAGGCGGCCATGAATCCGGCGGCCATGCCATGTTCCAGAGAGCAGCAGCAGACATCGCCAAGCAGCAGCGGCCATGCCATGCTCCACGTCCAGCACCCGCCACCATGGACCAGCCGCTCCCGCGCTACGGGTCGCCGAACTCCATGGACCATGGACCTGCTGCCTCGCCTTGGGGCCACTTCGTCGCGATGGTCGCCGAGGCGCCGAGCCGCCGAACTCCACGTCGAGCGCCGGCCGCCATGACCCGCCGCGCAGCGCCTGCCGGAGGTCCCCGCCGAGACACATTAAACCCGCGCGCTGGCCGCCGGAGGTGGGCACGCCGTTGACCTGGTTGTTCAAGCTAATGACGCTGGTGGCGCGGCCGTAAGCGACGCTCTCGCGGAACGGCCTGCGAGGTGCGGCTGGCGGCCTGGTGCACGACTCGCACCGCGTTCGACATCCCCGCGGCGGCGTCCTCGTCGTCCTCAACTTCCTCGCCGGGCCGAGCCGTCGTGGCTACCCATCGTGTGCGTGCCTGGCCATGCGCCGCCACCGAGCGCCACTGTCGTGGGCTCACCGGCCGCGCCTCCGGCGCTGCGGTATTGCCTCATCGTCGTCCTCAACGGGTCCGCCCCACGGCGCCGCGGTCCTGCCTCACCGTCATGGACCAGCAGCTTCCGGTCTCATCTCTCCTCGCCGCGGTCCTGCATGGCCACCCCCGCCGCCCCCACCACGCCGGATCCTGGAGGCGCCGCTGCCGGCCGGCCTCGCCCCACCGCAAGAGCCGTCGCGGGCCCACCACTGCCGTTTGCCTCACGCGCGCGGAGGCGACGCAAGTTTGCCACTCCTCTCTCCTCGAACGCAAAACGCGTCTGCCCTGTGCATCACCTGTTGGAGGCGGTTTTCGCGATGCAATCGGCCGGTCACGATGCATATATGCAGTTTGCGTCACCTGTTGGAGATAGCCGAGCTCGTCGCCTTCCATATCCACAAGTGCTACAGGTCGTGCCTTTGGCGCCGTAGGTTCCGGGTTGTCGATGTCTGTGATTGATATTGAGGGCACTGCACCCAATCAGATCCACACGCCTGCTATGTTTTTGGTTCTTTACGGCCGTGTCCATAGGCACACCTGCTATATTGTCATGTGTTTGTTTTGAGCGTCAAAAAGTGTAATTAGTTGACTTGGTTAGAATCTAGTGTACTCCAACACATCCTGCGATGTCATGTGTTTGTTTTGTGTTTTAGATTTCCAGCCGGCGTGCCGTGCCGCCAAGGCACGTCGTGCCCTCGCGGGTCGAGCCGCACCGAGCTCGCGTGCCTGACCTCGAGCCCAGGCCGTCCCACGGGCCAAATCGTGCCGTGTCGTGTCGACCCACGGGCCAATTTTTGAAAAACACTGAAACATGATTATTTTTTACACAGATTCCGTCAAACATATAAAAAGCACAGATAGAATGACACGTATCACAATTTAAGATTCACCGGACCTCACCAAGTATGAAAATATCGGGACTAATATACCAAATATGTACAATATTATCAACATTATATTTGGCACCGTGCCTCCCCTTTCTTAACGTGTCGGGCCGTGCCATGCCCCATGCTTGAGGGTCGGCCCAAACATGCACTGTTGCCCGTGCCATGCCGGCTCGGGACCGCCGACCACTGGGCCGGGCCGTGCTCAGGCCGGGCCAAAATATCGTGCTTTAATTTGTGCCGTGCCGTCGTGACTCGGGCCGCATGGAAATCTATATTTTTGTGTGTAAGAGCTGACTGGTATACAATCTAAGCTTCGGTTACCAATGCCGATGGTATAGTATCTACCCCCCCCCCCATGGTTTAATTTGGATAGTACGCGTAGTTAACCATTTGAGAATGATGTATTTAGTTTTTTCTAGAACTATTTATACCATAATTAAGTTATGAAAAACCTTCAAATTATCCAAGTTGAACTCACGCAGGCTATCCGAACTGAGGCGGTTTATCTGTTTGCCAGCACAAGGTGGCCACTATCACACAAGTTCACCATGGCTGCCACGGGGACTAGCGCCTTGAGCCCTCCCTAGGGTGGTAATGGATTTGACCTTTATTCCTCCTTTACAATTTCACTTGGTCCTATTTATTTTTAGTTTAAAATTTTGTATAGTTTTACGATCCGATCCTAATCCGGCCCCATCCTTAAATTTGCTAGCTTAAATTAGAGGGCCCTTTACCACCCCTCCCTTCCCTACTCCAATGCCACACATCGCCTAGGCTCGTGGTTGAGGATCTGCCACTCCTCTACGGCCGTCACACCATGGGTCATCTCTACCATCATCTCGATACGAGAGAGAGAGAGAGAGAGAGAGAGAGAGAGAGAAGGTCAGAGCGAGGGTAAGAGTGGGAATGAGAGGAGGAAAGCTTCCAGTTGGATTATTTGCTAAAACGTTGCGGGCTAACACGGTTACGTGTTGCACCCGCGCTATAGTCCACTTCAGCAGCCACGTGGACCGTTCATGTTGGCTAAAATCACGAGACCAAGTGATATGGGCCCCGTTTAGTTGGTGAAAAGTGAACATAAAAAGTGTTACAATGATCGTCATATTAAATCTTCTGACGCATACATGGAGCATTAAATGTAGGTAAATAGAAAAAAACTAATTGCATAATTTGGCTAAAAAGTTCGAGACGAATCTTTTGAATCTAGTTAGTCCATGGTAGGACAATATTTATCAACGAAAAGTGCTAAGTAGCCAAACCCAATATATTTCACCAATTAAGCAGGGCCATGGATTATTAATGAACAACTAATCAAGATTTTGTGCCTAGGAATGCACTTTCATAGCTGAGGGACCAAAACAATATACCTGCTGACAAGTTAATGGAATAACCATGCATGTTCTCTTTAGCATATAGAGGTATTTGCATTTTTTTTTTTTCTTGCTGGCACTCGATCCAATAAAAAGTTAAGTTGTTTCATAGTAAAAGCTTGTAGCTAACTCTTAGGACTCAATTAAAATAGTATTCATAAGTTTTGCAAACACAAAGTTAAGTTGTGCATTTCAATTTGTATTTGCATTTATTTGTGAAATTTAATTTTGAGAAGACTTCTTGGAGACAACATAAAGAAAATGAGTACACATATCAGTCGTTGGGTTTCCTTTTTCACGGACTGAACATCAATTCATGAAGATATGTTTGAAGATTTGGCTGTCAAAATCGGCCCATTCATTCATGACACATTTTTTTGTTACTGAAAGTTAATAGGCCAGCTATGGACTACAGACTCTACAGTAGTGGTAGGTTATGTTACTAGGCTGGACCATGACCTTTCAGGGTACAAGCACACCCTGAACTGCGCAGGCGGCCCAACAACCATAGTATAGTATCTATGTGCACCTCACAGCTTGCAACCAGCTGGAAGATGTTGCCTACCAACTCCGGCGACACTTTCGCCGCGCGTACCTGCACGCACGTCGTCCGGCCACCGGACACCTTTTATTTATTTTTTCCATTTCAACTTTCTCTTGAAAACAGCTACGACCTTCCTTGTGCCAAACCATTTTTTCTACAGATCAGATCATTCACCGGTCACCACCCCAGCGCTCCCGCCAAGAACACATTACGCAACCCCACCAATGGCGCCGCCACAACCCGCCGGGACGATGACACCGCTGCCTCCGACGGTGGGCTGGTCCGCGTCAGGCTTCGTCGCCACCGTGCTCGCCCGCCTCATCCGCAAAGGCCTCGAGCTACTGTCCGTGGCCGAGCTCAACGCCGCCGCCACGGGCCACCTGCGCCGCCTCGAGGGCCTGCTCCCGTCCGTGTGGCGCGTGCTCGACGCCGCCGACGCGGGCGCCGTTGACCTGGGCGGGCGACCCCTGCAGGACCTGCTCGACGCCGCCTACGCCGCGGACGACGCTCTGGACGACATCGAGTGCGCCGCCGTGGACGTGCCGGGAGACGACGACGGCGTGGGCGCTGCGGGCACCAGCACCGCTGTCGCCCGGAAGCCGCGCAGCCCGCTCTGGTTCTTGCTCTGCTTCAGCCCGCCAAGAACCTCCGGCCGTGCCAGTGCCAGCAGCAGCAGTGGTGGCGGCGGGCATGGGAAAAGCTCCAGGGCGAACAAGACGAGCGGCATTGATCTGGACCCGTTCCGTGACGCGCTTGCGGTGATGGCGCAAGCAGCGTACCGGTGCGCCTCGGCGTACGAGACCGTCGTGCCGGAGAAGAATTACGCCACGATCGCTTCTGGTTGGTGGCGAACGGAGGACGCCGCCGCCGCGGGGGAACCGAACAAGACGACGACGACGACGACATCTTCGGGAGAGGCCGAGGTGGAGCAGATCCTGCGGAACGTGAGGTTCAGCGACGACCCGCACTACCGTCTCGGCGTCGGCGTCCTCCCCGTCACCGGGGACGCCGGGGTCGGCAAGATGGCGCTCGTGCGCTTCGTCTTCCACCATGAGGTCACCAAGGCCGAGTTCGCTGTGCGGATGTGGGTGCACGTCTCTGGCCCGTTCCGGCTGACGAAGCAGCTCGTGGATCAGATGATCCACGCAGCTGCCGGCGGACAGGATCGTGGCGCCGAGGACGTCATGGAACTTCTGCGCAAGGAATTGGAAGGCAAGAGGTTCCTGCTCGTGCTCGATGGCGTTACCGACGTCGTCGACATCGACAAGCAGTGGGGAGATCTGATGGAGGTGCTGCAGCCGGCGGCGAGGAGGAGCTTGATCATGGTGACAACTGATTCAGAAACTGTCGCGACAGCAGTAGGCACAATGCCGATGTTAACCATGGAACCTCTGGGATCCGATGATTACCTGAAGATGTTCAGACATTTCGCATTTGGCAAGGCAGACGACACCGAAGAATGTACTCTGTTGGGAGACGACTGGGACGACGTCGTCGTCGAGGATGAAGAGGAGGTGTCGCCAATGGAGAAAATTGCATCCGAGCTAGCAAAGATGATGGTCAGCCTGCCGCTATCAGCACGGGCTCTTGGGCGTGCGCTGTGCTTCCGGCTAGATGATGAAGATCACTGGAGAAACGTGCTGGAAGACAAGCTGTGGGAGAGCCAACACCAAGATGCCTGCCGGATCTCACCGGCATTGTGGCTGAGCTACCGTCACCTTGATCCCCGGCTCAAACAATGTTTCGCATATTGTGCTGTGCTCCCTGGCGACCATGTCTTCAGAAAGGAAGAACTGGTGAACATGTGGGTATCACAGGGTCTGATATACTCTGATCGTGCCGCCATGAGGCTGGAGGACACTGGTGGTGAGTTCTTTGATGAATTGGTTCAGAGATGCTTCATTCAACCTATTGCAAGAAATAGATATGTAATGCACAGGTCGATGCTGGAGCTAGCACGAGCAGTGGCAATGAGCCGGTTCTTCATGATCACAGATGAAAGCTCAGGAGATATCCCACAGGAGGTTCGTCACCTGACGATCAGGACAAGTAACCTGTCTAAGCTGAAGAGTGGTTTGGCATTTCAGACATGGTATTCTCCTGATCATCATGACCTGTACCATGTTCGGACAATTCTGCTCTTCACAGAAGATGTCAGCGAGTCAGATGAGTTTCTGGATGTTCTAGCTCATATTTTCTCCATGGCAAACAGTGTGAGAGTCCTTGTCCTCTCATGCGGAAACATAACATGTTTGCCTCCAGAGATCAGCCAGCTCAGACACCTCCGCTATCTCAACTTGTCAGGAAATAAAATAATTGACCTTCAAGAGACACTGTGCCAGCTTTACAACCTCCAAGTCTTGGATGTCCGCTGCAATGCTCCTTCTCTGCATCCTCCCGATGGCATCACAAGCTTGATTAACCTGAGGCATCTGTATGCAAGTGAGTCGTTCCTTTCGAGCATAAGTGACATACATGGTCTCTCAAATTTGCAACAACTGGATGTATTCCGTGTTGGTGGTACCATGCACATCGACGCCTTGCGACATATGACTCAACTGCGAGGAAAACTTCATGTTGGGGATCTCCGTCAGGTTGATACCAGTGTGCTCAGCAAGGGCATCCTGAAGGGGATGCAACACCTGAATGAACTACAGCTATCATGGAGTAGCTGTGATGGCCAAAGCAAAGAGATCTCCAAGGATGAAGAAGTACTTGATTGCTTGCAACCACACAACGATCTCAGGGTCCTAAGAATTGTGGGGTATGGAGGGATCAAATTCCCATCATGGATGATGAAGACATCTGGGTATCTGTTGAATGTGACGTCGATGTGTTTAACTGACTGCACAAACTGTAAGACCCTGCCTCCCTTGCATCTCCTGCCCAGGCTTGAAGTTCTTCAGATTAGCAGGGTGTATTCTGTCACCAAAGTGAGCATTGTTCCCCAACGATCAGATCAAGAATTGTTCCCGAAGCTCAAGAGGCTTGTCATCGAAGCCGCACCACATTGCACAGAGTGGTCAACAGGCAACTCAAAATCAAGAAGGATGGCATTTCCATATCTTTGTGAGCTGGAGATAAGGAACTGCCCAAAGCTGACGATCTTTCCTGACCTCCCCCTTTCACTGACAGTCATGATCGTCGAGAATGTTGGTTTCGAGACGCTGCCAAGAATTCATGATAACCAACCATCGACAGAAGGAGACTTGGAAGCAACATCGAAAGAAGGCAGGTGGACATCAAGGCTTACCACATTACGTGTTCATCAGTGTCACAGGCTGAGGTCTCTAGGCACTAGCCTGGTTCAGCAGCAGCACCTGCTAAAGTCCCTTGAGTTGCTGTCAATCAAGAACTGCAGCAGCGTCATCTGCGATATCCCTGATGGCTTCAAAGATCTTACTGAATTGAGGGTCATCTCCCCTGTATGACTGCCCCAAGATGGTTGTCGACAAGTTCCACACCTCGGTGCGAACAGTGGAGATCAGTGAGTGCTTCGTTGCGCATGGTGGATGGGCAGATGAGGATCCATTCCTCTTCTCGGTTTGGAACCTGAAAATAACTGGGTGCTCCCACGTAAGCAGCGATCAGGTCAGCAAGGTAGGGCATTTGAACTGGTTGAGCTCCCTGCTCAATGTGTACAACCTTCACCTGGAGAACACAACGCTTCTAAGATTGTACATGTTCGACCAGCTCTCATCCCTTGAGATCCTAGAGATTGATGGATGTGATGCATTCTTTGACGATTTATCTGACTTTGCTTGGCTTGAGAAGCTGCAGGTCCTCAGCATTAGGAACTGTAGGGCAATGACTGGGCTTCCAGAGAACTTATGCAGGCTTCCTGCGTTGGAAGAGCTGTGTGTTCAACACTGTCCGGCTATTGAGGCATTGCCGGAGAACGGCCTGCCAACATCTCTGAAAAGACTCTCAATCTCTAACTGTGGTCCTCGGCTGACTGAGCGGTGTCTTGATGATAAACTTGACAGGCCAAAGATTGCACTGATTGGCACAGTTTACATTGATGGGAAATGCACTCGGCCGAAATTAGTTGACATGTAATTCTTCTTTGACATCATAAAGAGGCTCCATGTGTGTCTCTAGGCAAGTGGTTAAAATGATACTGCATGATCTGTGTACTTCCGAACTTTGGTTGCTCTATTGCTCATGAAAATTTCCTTCATATACATGGTAAACCCTTCATATATACTCCCTCCGTTTCAAATTATAAGCCCCATTGTCTTTTTTCTTTGGTTCATCCATTTAGTTATGTATCTAAACACAATTGATGAAACAAAAAAAAAGTCAAAGTGACTTATAATTTGTAACTCTAGGCGGAGTCTTTCTCGCCGGTTCCAGTGACGTGGTTCTAGCTCAGATCCACGGAGGACCATGGGGCGGGCGTGCGGTCGGCGGTGGTTCGGCGCGGAGGCTGCTGGAGACCTACACAGCGTGGTTGATGTGGGGATGGCTCGGGCAGAGGTTGGGGGCGTTGGTGGGCTAGGTGACAGGGGCTTCTTCCGATCCCGACCTCTTCTCCTGGCCATCTACCTTCCCTCGTTCTTGGGCTGGTTTCGGTAGGGCGGACACATCGACATGCTTCTTCCGACGCTTCTTCTTCTGCCGTCGGCTGGGGGGGGGCTGCTACTAACCCCCATCACCGCACCCTACCTCCTTGGTAGGGTTGGGTCGTTGGCGGGTGTGGACGCTGTTTTTAGGTCGGGCGAAAGCTTGGATGACGACGTCGGTGGACGTCGTTCCCTTCTTAATGGCGTCCTTTCCTACCTCTATTCCTACTGGATGTTGCGGGTGAAAACCTTCCCTTACGGCCTACATTGTCGGCGTTTTTTAGCGTTGTTTCCTTCTTGGAGGCATTGCATTCCAGTTTTTAAGTTCTCCTTGCCGTCTGGCCTTTGTGGTGTCCCCGGTGTTGTTATGGTGTCATCCGGCAAGTCATCGACCAAGTTGTTTCTTGCTAGTTGTTACAAGTTGTTATTTGAGTTGTTAGTTGAGGTCGTTTTTACCAAGTTGAGTAGTTAGTTGGGGTCGTGTAGACCAAGTTGGAGCTAGTTGTGGCATGACTTGTTGTATCAGAGCTCTATAGGATGAGTGGGGCTCTTTCCATTCAAAAAACTGGGTGGTGCACTTGCCTTCTTTTTCTTTCTTTGTCTAATAGAAATCACAACAAATCTTTTATCATCCTTTCTAAAAAAAAAACTTATAATTTAAAAACAGAGGGAGTAAATGTAACAGGCTAAGTGGGTCTAAACTAGAGTCATTGATCATACGTGTCTATAGTATACAAGCTACAACAACGACCAACAAAATAAAAGCATGGGACTGAATTTGTGCAACAATGATGTCAAATATAATATCAAACTATAAATTTTGAAGTTGTGTCAGTCAAACTAACTCAAACTTTGAATCGATGATGTCAATGCATTTTGAATGAGATGCATCTCACCTTCTATAATTAGAGAGAACAAAATTTTCAGAGCTAAGTCATTATTGACTTAATTCTTGCAAAAGTTAAAAACAAAATAGTTGAAATCAAAACATATCAATAAGGGCATTTATGGACTTCTTTTTATTAAAAGCATTTTTGTACTTGGACCGGAGAGGGTGAACTGGATCCATTTAATTCGAATCATACCTTGCTGAGGCATAAAACGGTGTAAAAGGGAAATTGACATATATATAACATTCAGGTAACAAATGCATAGCGGTATGCCTCTATAGTCTGCAATCAGCACTCTCGCCTTCTCTATACCAGCCCCATCGTTACCTCACATAAAACAGAAAATTAAGTCTAAACAACAAATCTTGAGTCCATTGTTTAGACATGTCACATCGCCATAAAAAGCAAAACTTGTGTGTAATCCCAAACTAAAATAAATGTCAATTAAATTAACAAAGCCAATACAATTTTGCTATATTTGCGTCCAGAACAAAAATTTTCTTTTCCGGATATGATTTTTGTTGTTTTTGTTTTTCTTTCCCTTTCTTCTTCCTAAAGATGCATGGAAGTGATAAAGCATCATTAAAATGTTAGTACTAAGATTCATGTGAAAATCTTCTCCCAGACCATGATTTTAGTTATTGTCAACTAATGGTGAATTTACTATCGACTTGTACTAAAGTTATTATTAATAATAGTAGAGAGGTGTAGAGAGTGAGAGAAGAAAATTAAGTGAGTATATGGGTAATCGTCCCTCTTCACCTTCCCTCTCCTTTTATAGGGGAGTTAAGAGACAAGGTTTTCATTATTATTATTTTTTTTGAACCGGGGCTTGTATTAAAAATGTTTTCAAGGATACAAATGAGACCTGGACACTACTTCCTCTATTCTGAATTGTAGGTCGCTTTAATTTCTTTTTGGTTCATCCATTTTTATATGTATTTGGATATATTATTATATTTATATGCATTGCAAGATGTATATACCAAAACAAGTCAAAGAGACTTATATAACTTGGAAAAAAAAAGGGAGTACCTCACAAGCCCCTTGGCTCTGTAATTAATTGGTTGTGTCAACACACTAATGTGGTCTCCAATGTATAATACACCACAATAGTTACGGTGAATAATTTGTTGTAATTGATATAAAAAAAATTAGTGTAGCATATTAAAAATCCAAGTGTGGTGAAGGAATATTTCACCCAGGATCTTACAACACCTTTAATCTGGTGTGCAACTTCTCTAAAACACCCCAAAATTTCTTATAGGAAGCTCATAAAATTTAGACGAAGAAGGGGACCTTTTCAACTAGGTACAATATTATATACGATTCAATGTTTATAACATAATACAAGTCTTATAGAACAGATATATATTGATCCCCTGACACTCTGATCCAATGTTGTCAAGCAAAAACAATCATACCTAGAATCTTGATCGTAATAACCTTGCCCTTACATGACACAAGGTTAGGAATTACTCTAAATTCCTATGAGTTGACTAGTTGAGAAAAAGCTCTAGTGGGAATAGTTTCAACATTAATAAATCTATAAATATTAATTTGGATAACAAGATTTCTATAAAAATGTTTAGAGCTAGGTATTTATAACTCTTGAAATTTAGAACTTCAGTTGAGCTGACAAAGATATATATGATAATATGATGGTTTCGATTTTAGCATGCAGACTCCATATCTAAAGTAGAGCTTTGAGCTAGAGCTATATATGCCAAGATAGTCTAATTCTTTGACAATTTGATCTTATCGAGACTATGGCAAAAACTATGAACCACTAAAAGTAGAAATTCTTACAGAGTCAAAATTTTCAGATTTTTTAAAATTTTATGGCGACCGAACGATAGAGCCGATTAATTGTAAACTTACGTAAATTGAGTTATTGAATGAAATTTTATCAAGGTTTAAAAATATTGTCACAAATTTAATGAAATTAGTTCGTACGTACTATATATGGCATATCATTTTGGATGGTTTATTGGAGTTTGCTGATAACACCGATAGAATGAACACTGCGCTCATATATATCAGTCAAAAAAGACTAGATCGAGAGATCGAGAGAGGCCAATCATGAAAACCATCATTAGAGAATGGTGGCAAATATATATGTAGAGCACATAATAATATCTTAGAAAATATTATGATAAAATAAAAACTAGAGGTAAAAAAATATTGTATGATACACAAATGATAAAGTAAATTTTTCAGCGTAAAGAATGACATTCTCTATCGCCTAACGAATTTCAATTTTTAGTTGAGAAACAAAGAAAAACAAATATTGTTAATGAGGTAAATTTGATGATTGAATAAAATAGTTGGAGTAACCAAACCAAAAGTTATAAACTTAAAGAATTATCAGATACAGACAATATTTAAGGGGAGTAACTTGATGAAATTCTTAATGTCAGGTAAATGTTAAGCGTTGAGAGAGCATAGAACTCTGCAAAATCATCTAGTCTAGGATAATAATGATAATGAGAAAGGCCACTGGCTTACAAGCTCATCCATAGGAACCAAACGACTAAGAATAGAAAATCTGTTGCTCCAATGAGCCTCACTAAGATCACAACAGAAAGCTGTAGTAGTACTCCCTCCCTACATCACAACCCAGCTCACTTGGATGTCCTCTTCTTCTGGTACTGCTCCTTGACCCACTTGATGCCGGTGCTCGTCCCGGCCTTCACCTTGTGTGCTCCGACCAGCGCCGCCGCCTTGGCCTTGACGAACCCCTCCGACGCCGCCGCCTTCACGTTGCCGGCGACCGTCTTCTTATCCGCCTTGCCGTTGGTGCTCCTGCTCCCGTTGTCTTCACCACCAGAGGCCCACTGGTCCGCCCAGGTTGGCGCGTCGTGCTTCGAACCCATGGTATAGTCACTGGTGATGCTGCAGTTGCAACAAGCGAGAACGAAGACTGCTTTGCGTCAGAGCAAACGAGATGCATGGAAATGTAGCGCGAGTAGTTTTTTGAGTGGCAACAGAACAGTATTCTTTAGAATCTCTCTCTCTTTGCGAAGACATACATATTGTTTTGAATTGCAGAATTTCTATACCAATAGAACTAGAACAGCAGAAGGCTCCTGTATGCTGATAGATCGATGGAAACAGTTCATGGTGAAAACATTTGCTTTCGAGAGAGATGTTCCTACTTTCATCGTATACGAACAGCTTATGGATGAAGGAACGAGGGAATGAGATTATGCACGCCGAGACTGACAATTTCAAGTTACCTTTTCCTTCAGTAGGAGATAGGAGTAGACAATTTGCTTGGCCGGCCTTACTCAGGTGAGCTCCAGGGATAAGAAGACACGGGTGAGAGCTTCAGCTTGTGTGGTGCAGGCTTGTCTTATGTACGGCCGGTATATAGAGGAGGCGAAATTTGGCTTTGCTTCACCAACAGGAGATACTCCTACTTACTAGAAGCAAAGATGCCTCCCTTCGGTGACCTTCCACGAGGATAGAATAATCCCATTCCTCTTTTTATGGTTTTGCTGCTGGTATGAATACACAGACCAAATCCATTGGATCCTCTGGACTCGTGAGCTGTCGGCCTGCTGCGACCATGGTTGCCGTCGTCGCGCCCTCTGCTGCTTCCAGTACATTACAGGGACCAGTAGTGGGCTCCTTTCTGGCATCATCAACGGTAAAGAGAAGGAATAAGTAGCCCAAGCAGGGGCTAGAAAATTGCCCAAATGTTCTTCTTTCACAGAATGAGCCTCCTTTCTCTATATTTGGCGTAAAATAAAGAGGAATTTCAGAGAATAAGAAGAAAGACAACTCTATCGGTTTTCCTTCTTCCCACTCACCTTTAACTACTTCCTCCGTTCACAAAAAGGAACAATTATCGAAGATGCTCGGGTGCCCTTGCTATGGCTGCTGGTGCAAAGCTGTGGCTATATTTTGGTCTGGAGTTCGGTCCTAAAGGGTGTGTTTCGTTAGTGGTTGGAGGTTGCATCATCATATATTCTAGTTGTGTAGATGTAAGTTTAGTGGATCCGTATGTTAGAAAAACAGCGCTTAGTGAGATAGCATGAACAGATGCAAACAAAAATGTTGTTTGATGCCTCCATGAATGGATATAGTCTACCAAATCTAAGAGACTCTGCATCACCTAGCCAGAATGGCTCATAAAGCTCATATTGAGCGAATCCACTTGGCCAGGATGACAACATATTATGCATCACTCAACAAATAGCTAAACAAAATTTCTCGGCTTGTATGGATCCATCATCCATCCAGCTAGGACAAAGGAGATATGGACAACCAAACACACTCTTCATGGACAACCAAACACACTCTAACGTCGCCCGGCCCACTCTGGAGCTCCGAACAACATCCTGTACTCTCTCTCTAAAGTAAAAGTCTCATTTTTCGAGTAGTCAATTTTGTTAAGTTTTAATTAGTAAGAAAAAAAATATCTACATTTGTATCTTTAAATAAACTTATTATGAACGTATAATCTATTTTTTTCTCAAATTAATGATATTTATATAACATAAATATTAAATAATAGTATTTATATATCATAGATATTAATATGTTTGGTATAAATTTGGTCAAACACTATTTTTTTAAAAAAGTTGGTGCACATGTTTGAAATGGTTCACATACAAACAAAAATTAAATATGAGAATATTGAGCAAAGAGATGAACAACGCCGAGATGAGGATGACATTATGTTGAAAATCAAAATCTTGTCAAATTGTTCACGTGTTTGAAATAGAAGTTACGATATATAGTTAGAGCCTTGAGATATGTATGGTCGTATGGACGGGTCGCTACTTCTTATAGCATAGCATCAACATAGGAATAGACATGTGTGATAGAAATAGAAATCAGATTAATATTTGGAATACAAATCAGACCACGTAGAAATTCTCAAAAAGAAAAGAAAATCATTTTTAACTAAAAAAGAAAATGTGGACAACCAAACACACTCTTCGTGGACAAATAAGAGTATCTACGTAGACGACCTATGGCGACAACCGCCATCGTTCCGTTGCGAAGATCTATGCAGACGACGCCATCATCTTCCTTAGACACGACCCGCCTAGGCTATGGCGGTCAAGGAGATCCTCACGATCTTCGCACGATCGTCCGGCCTTCACACAAACCTTGAGAAATGCTCCATCACGCCCCTCTACACGCCAAACGACAACCTTGCATGACATCCAGCGGACTGTAGGGTGCCAGCTATCGAGTTCCCAATTACATACCTCGGTTTTCCGCTCGCACCAAGAAGATCCCCAAGGCCAGGATTCAGGCCACGGTGGACGCGGTGGCTAGACGGCTACCGGCATGCCACGACCCCGCCATGCCGAGGAGCGGTCGACTAGTCTGGATCAAGTCCGCCCCTCTCGCGCAATTCCCATCTACTCCATGTTAGCGCACTACCTTCCACCTTGGACGATCGAGGAGATTGACAACATCTACCAGCGCTTCTTCTGGACCACCAAGGAGGGATCCGTTTGGGGAAAGTGCATGGTTGCTTGGCCTATGGTATGCCGCCCCACGCACTCGGTGGGCTCGTGTCCTGGACCCGTGACTAGCCATGATCGCCTTTGCAGTCCCGGCGGGTATGGCTCCAAATGTATCGACGAAATCGGGCATGGGCGAGCTACCACGGTGAAGGTATCCAAGGAGGTCCAGGCCTTCTTTGCACGCCCACCTACACGCAGCTAGGAACGGCCGCTCCACCAAGTTCGGATAGGGCGCTGAATTCGTGGGGAGAGCTCGCCGCGATATCGCCTCCCGCGCAGTTAGACTTCGCCGGGCCGCATGCATCTCCACCACCACCATGGCCGATGGACTGCAGGACCACGCGTGGATAGCGCAAATCACGGGAGGGATCACGGTCTTGGGTCACATACGACTACTTCAGACTCTGGGATCTCATCAGCCAGGTGCACCTGTCCGACGCTGAAGACCGACTCGTCTGGAGGTGGACGTTGACTGGAGTCTACTCCTCCGCCTCCGCCTATAGAGCACTTTCGCACGACCTCCCACCCAATCTCGGGATCTCCCGGGCTCACGCCAGATCCGAAGACTGGGCGCCGCTTCGCGAGGATCTTCCTCCGGGCCGGGCGGTGAGAAGGAGACAATGGACCGCAGACACAAGGCGGCGACATGGCCTCGAGGCAAACGACAACTGCTTTCTCTGCGATCAAGAGCGGGAAAACGACCACATCGCCTCCTGTTCATTCTCCAAACAGGTTTGGTGGACCATGCTCGCGGTGCTTGGCGCCGACTCGTCGCAGGTGGGTCATGCCTCGTTGATAGAATGGTGGGACAAGTGGAGATTGAGATGGCACGACGACAAGTGGAAGGGCGCCAACACATTATCCGCCCTCGTGGCCCGCACATCCGGAAGGAGAGGAACGCAAGGTGCTTCCGCCGCAAAAAACCTCCACCATAAGCCGCCTCCTAGCCACCATCAAGCACATTGTCGATCTATAGATCGCCCGGGCGCAGAGCTTAGTTGTCTAATTCGTGAGTAGTCGCCTTTGTATGCTATGTTAGGGAGCCAGCGCTTATCGTTTATCTTCTCCCTTTTGTGCTTCGGCGTTTTGTAAAAACTAAAACATTCTACTTAATCACAATCATGCACAAATCTTTTTGCGTGATTAAAAAAAAAAAAACAAGGAAATCATTTAATTTTACATGAAAACATGAATCGATTGGAAGTTTGTGTTTGAAATCTTATTACGTTATAGAGTACAAATCTTAAGGCCGAAAAAAAATCATGTAGAAGTTTTACATCCCTTGTGGAAAATTTCCCCGACAGGAAAAAAAAAAAAAAAAAGAGGAAGGGTCAAGTTCATCGGGAAGAATCAATCCCCTTGCTAGTTGCTACCCTGTCCACCTCCGGCATGGCGGCATCCCACCGCGCGTCCCCTCTTCTCCCGCAGGCCGCAGCAACACCAGAAAGCGCCTCCATCTGCTGACGTCCCCGCCCGCTCCCTCGTCGCCATCGAGGGTGAGGACCGGACCCGAACGGCCCCGATTGCCGCCTCGTGCTCCTACCGATCCTTCTCGCCCTAGCCTGGCCTACTCAGTGCCACAAGGAGGGATCACACGCTCCACTGCGCAAAAGTGAAGTTTGCTGCAAGCATTTCAAAGACTTTCCAGAGAAGAATTCCTGCTTTGGGTTCAGACCAAGGAACCCCCATGCTATGGGAGAATCCACGTACGTGCTTGCTGCCACTACATATTGGAAACTCTTGTGCGGAGCCGCAGAGCGGCGACGAGCCCTCACCCATCAGGCAAGTTCACTGTTCATGTTGCTTAAATTAAATACAGCAATGTAGCATCCTTACCGTATACATCTCTCGAATCACTTTGAGGTCAGTAGCTTGGTGTGAATCAATTTCAAAGTTCTTGGTGTTAGATGGATCCATTCTGGGCTCATTTGGAAGAGGAATTGGGAGAAAGGGGATGTGGAGGATATGAGGAAGATGCTCAGGTCATTTTTCTCATGTCATTTGGCGTCTAAAGGTGTTCGCTCTGTTATAGCATTTCCTGGAATGATGGTTTGTAAAACAAATTCGTTTTAGCTTCCATATGTATAGAATCAGAGGAAATTTCTCTCTATTTATTTCAACAAGTGGCTGTAGTACCATATGACACTAGGTTCCATACTTTGGGTCAGTAGTGAGATGACCAAGGCTTGCTAACTAAGAACGAGTAAGAATCAGTTGTGCAGGGAAAGGCTATACATGTCTTGTCCCTCAACATTTTGTTTTCACTCTGACCCAAACCAAAATACATATATTAAATTCACAGAGTTCAACATTAGCCACATGCTGCTGAAACTGGTGGCAAGCAACATGGTCTATTTGAGATATATTAGGGGGTATTTGTACACTACTGCTTGGAAATATGTGGGTGATTTTTTTCCTGAAGGCTTTAGTGAGAAGAGGTCTTTATGCTTGAGCTAGAAACAGGACCTATCTTTTGAGAGTTTTTCCTTGGGTGCAAGGACTTGAAAGGCTTGCCCCTTCCCTTCGTTAGAGGATTTGTTTTGTGCTTCTTGGTCTGGAGGAGAGTTATGGGTTTGAGTCAGATTGTAGTGTTCTGACAAATTCTTAGGATGGTCCTGTCTTTCCGGTCCTTTGATAACTCATGACATAATAGGTTTGCATCTCCAACCCCCTTGTGTTTGGTTAATATCCATGATTCTAAAATATCAGTGAAGCACTTATATGCAGTATAAAACTGAAGTTCTGTATCCATCATTGCTGTAGTAAATCAAGCACATTAATTTCCATGAAATAAATGAATACAGAGTCCCTTTTTTGGTATCAAAGTTGTGTGTGCAATCAGATATATATCCTGTTCTTCATCCACATTCCTTAGATTTCATAGGAGATTCCGACCTTTAGGATCTGGCGACGGGGATTGACAGCATCTTCTCACCATTTCTTGAGTTCTTTCTAAGAAAAGAGTATATGTAGTTGACAGCTATCTTCTTAATGAGTGAGGAATGGGGTCTTGCCACCACCTCGCTCTCTCCAAATATGTACACCACACCATTACTCATCTCTTCAAGGACAGCCTGTTGCTCCTGCTGAATCTTCAGCATCTCTACTATATTCATTTTGTCTCCCTGACACAAAGTAGAACAAGCATATAAGTACCACCATTCAAACAGAAAATTAATGAATACTGATAAAGCTAAGTTATTACAGAATGTGGGTGCCTTTATGTTTATATGAGGATAATGCAATAGATTAGTCACCTGAAATTGCATAAAATGCTTGCTCTTTCCACTAGCTTGCCTTGTGTGCTCGAGAATCGACTCTGCCGGTGTGAGCATCTCCTCAAAGATAGACTGCCTTCACTTTGGGTTTTTCATAGCTACCAAAGCTTTCAACCAGCGAGAACTGCGGTAGCTAGAGGATTGCTTCATCATCGGCTCGTAACCCACACCATAGAGGTTGACATCCCGGATGTAGTACTCGAGATGCTCTACGAGTTTATCAACAAAGTCCTTGGCCTCCTCAAAGGGGTCTCGGTACCCATACCGCGCCACACATTGGAATACCTTATAGTCTTCTCTCGTCTACCGTCTAAAGAGAAAAGCGCCCGACATGTCGACAGATGGAATTGGCAAGTGCTTCATTGAGACGAAAATGAGCACCGAATGGATGGAAGGGATCTTCTCGATGAGATGACGGAACACCGGGGGTATGCCTTGAACCAACTCAAGATAGAAGAGGCCAATCCCCGGTACTCTCTCGTATGTCACGGCGCCAAGGAGTTCTTTCACTTTGTCACGGGCAATGAGTGCTCGAGCTCAAAGTTGTATTTCTTCACATGCACATAATGCCATACAATCATCACCACGATCAGAATGCCGACATTGCCACAGGCACATATGCCCCATGTGCAAATCGATATAGGATAGCGTATAGATAAATTGACTCGGATGCCATAAAAACAAAAAAAGAAGGCACCAATCCACCGTATACTAATCTTCCATACTAGGAGCATCACAATAGTCAACAATATGGTTGTGACGATCATCACAAGAACAACACATATACCTACATGGAAGGAAGGAAGAGACAAAGTCACATTTCTTTAGATATTCAGATAGGCACGTTTGAGCAGGGTTATTGAAATGTAATGTAACTATAATTATAAATTCTTAGGATCTTACCATGAGCTTCCCCAATGATGACGGTTGTCCTGAAGCCAATTGTGACAAGACAAGCGCCCAGGCACAGCAAGTAGTTTACTTCAGGGATATATAATTGACCTGAGTATTGCCTTGAGGTGTGCAGTATCTTTACCCTTGGAAAGCAAACCAAGTGCCTGGGAATGCGAAATTGTTATGGGCGCAGGAGATCATGGCTTGGCTTCCAATGATCGATGCCGCTAGTGCAAGAATGAATGTTGGCCAGAACAACGAGACTGCGCCCAAGTAGATATATATATAAACATCTCGTAAAGGATTCAGATGTACATATGTACCAGTTAACTGGATACCAAGTGGATTCTATACTTACTTGGAGTTGATCTGTAAAAAGTGTTAGCCACATCCTCTGGGTGTACTCTCAAGTATGCTGCTTGCCCAATGTAAGCAAGTAATACTGACGGAACTAAACCAAAGCCAAAGCTTAGCTGAAGCAGATGAAACAGGATGTTAATCTTCTGGGATGTTTAGTGGTATGATAAATTAAGACCTTTCGTCCTTTTATAAATGTTAAATGATACACATACCTGGATTGATCTGATGCTAAAGTATCCCAGATCAGAAAAACAGGGCTTCTGTGCCTGCAATATTTGCAGAATATTTCCTTAGTACGCATTCAGTGAATCTAGCACAATAGGCCACTATTTTCCTACTGGACAGCACTTCTACCTGTGAAGCAAAGCAGTATGCCTCCAAGGGAGACCCATCCCTTTTTCTTGTTCCTTCTAAAGTAATCGATGATGTATTTCATATTGAATGCCCTGAGAGCACCGGTATCGTGACTTTATCAGGTTGTAGAACCCAACTCCTGCAATGAGGAGCAGCCAGAGGAGGATGATCGGGCGCAAACAAGTAACCGACTGTGTCTGTCCCAACCTCTGGATTGCGAACAACGCCACCAAAAATTCCCACGGTGATCCAGACTATCTCATCTGTGGAAAATACCACATGTCATTGTCGTGCATGCACCTCATTCATATGTACTAGAAAATAGAAAATCAACTGTGCCATATTTTCTTCAAAGTATAAGTTCATTCATATGGTTGTGTGCAGTTAAAACAGACAGTGAATCCTGTTGAATTAGATGTGACTAGCGGAGGCTACTGGCGTCACAGCCACATATACTTGTTAGGCTGGGCCGCATATTAATTGCTAACAGAGACAGTTCACTCCATTTCTTCAGTTCCAAAGATGGCCGGCAGATATGAAAGTCAAATAGCAGACGCGTCGAGAGCTGTGTCAGGTCGAGAGTCATTTTAGGTGCACTGTATGCACTTGTGGTGCAGAGTGATTCACAAATTACATATATGATTACATATATGTGGAAACCATTCAAGCAGATTGGATGGTAATGGAGCAACATCCCTATAGATCTTTGTCTGGGGTCTGGACTATTAATTGCTAACAATGACAGTCTGTTGCAAGTCTTCAGTTTATTAGCTGACAGAGATGTCGTAATCATAAACAGTACAAGCGTTTAAAAGAAAATCAGGACTCCAAATTTTCTGCTGCCATAATATTCTGTTCCTACCTACTTCAAGGATTTCTTACATGAAAGTGAATCTAGAAAAACTTTTGAGTTGTTTTTGTCATACCTGTTGTAAGAAAAGATGCCTTTTCCTTTAAACCATCAACAGCAGAGAGAACTGTACGTTTCATGCAAAAGGAGGAAAACCGAACCATGTTAGATTATACATATTGTACTTGATGATATTACTTGCTTGAAAATATACTGTAATAATCCAGATAATGGCATGCAAATTATGTACTCAAGTTTTTTTTTAACCTGAAATTGCAGGAGTCAGAATAGCGTCGCTGATAACCATGGCGGTGGCGAGCATGGTGATGAGGAAGAGCGAGATCTTTACAGTCTTGTTCGTCTCCAGCAGCTCCTTCATCCACTCGGCTCTCCGGAGTGTCGCCGGCGGTTTGTCGCGATTGTACTTGGAGACGAGCTCGTCTTCAACCTGCTGGTTCGGGATCAGGCTGACCTTGGCGTGGCGCGAGATCAGAGTGTAGAGCGCGAAAGTTCCACCTGGAGAAGGAGGAGGGTTTAATTTGCTTGTTTGTTTGTTTTACTGACTTTTCTTACGGCAGCTACTGACTGTTGCGGTCTTCTGCGATCACATCGATCTTACTGCCAAACCCAAAGTCTTTGGATTGGATGGGTATGAGATAAGCTACGGTGAATGCAGGGAAAAGACACAGAGCATGACATTTCTGTAACCTAGCTGTTACATGGTTATTGGAGTCTCATAAGTTGGTCCAGGATTCCAAACTCACAACTCACTGAGATAATTACCTACACCCATCTCAGTCTCAGTCAACACCTAGCTAGCTAGGGTCAACTGCTACTGTGTATTTTTGACGGGAATTGATGCGTGCATTATATGAATTATTATGCAGTCTCCGGTGGATATCTGGCGAGTTAGTCTCGCATTGGACTAGTATGTACTTCTGGACTGCATGGGACAGCCAGTTTCTTTTCTTTTGCCCAAGAACTTATATTTTTTTAATTATTCCTCCAATAAATATATTGCTGCACTAGTATATATATAGAGTTTTTTAAAAACTATAACAGTGAAATGTTGTGGACTACTCCGTAATATACTTTATACAAAAAAAAAAAAAGCATTATATTACTGCCGATGACATGGATATGGTAGTTATATTACAAACAACGTGTCTGACAAAATGCATACGTACTGCGGTGGTTAGTACTATACGGCTCTAATCAACTGCATGAATTATTAACAATAAGGAAGTCTTTGGTTGGTGACGCGAAGTATGTAACGTACCATCACCGTCGTCGTTGGCTCGTAGGGCGATGTAGACGTACTTGATGACGGTGAAGAGGAGGAAGCTGTAGATGATGAGGGAGAGCGCCCCGAGCAGGTCGTCCGGGTGCCCCACGCCGTCCCGGAACGTGCTCGAGTACACGTACAGCGGCGACGTCCCAATGTCGCCGTACAGGATCCCCACGCACTGGAACGCCAGCCGCAGCGTCTTGCCCCAGCTATCCTGTGTTCAAATTTATACGTGTTCAAATTTCATGTTTCGATATACAGCAAACTTAACAAGCTACTGGCTAGGGTACGCATAGAGTGCAATAGTATTGAACAAAACCTGTCCGTGGTGGTTCTCGCCGGCGGCTCTTGTGGCGGCCATGTACAGGGAATCCTGCCGCTGCATGGTCGGCACGTCGACGGCGACGGCTACGGCGGCATCATCGCTCTCGAGGTCTACGATGACGATCTCTTCCCTACTTCCTCTGTCAGCTGCTTGCTGGGCCGCCATACCTGATAGGTGGATATATTGCTCGATCTCTACTCTGCACTATGCGTTGTGTTACGTACACAAGGATATGTACTAGCAATATATAACTAGTACGTGCCAAGTACTACGTCGTCCGAGCTCTGAGGAGCTCAAGAGCTTGAGCTCCTTTTTATAAGCTCTCGATCGAGCTGGTACCAAGTAGGATCGAGTACCACGTAGCTTCGTTACTTCTCGTCCACGTGCTGGTTACACCGTTGAAAATTCGTTTGGAAATCGATGGAGTTTTTTTTTCTGGTCGTCAGAGAATGCATCATCGATCAACCGCCGCTTTCGTCACTACCTACTTCACCTTAGCTTCTTCAGCGTTCCTGTGGCAGTCCATGGATTGGATGCAGTGTCACAGATCAAGTATTTGACAAATCGTTGGGATCGATTATATATTTAATTACGTACTCATCACGGAATATGTGAATAGTGATGCACATACATCACTCTCCTTCCTGGTGGTAATTAATTAATAATTAACAGGCAAGTATGTGGCAGTCAAAATATATGATGCACTTGTCACCGTAGGTGCTTTAATTAACTTTTGGCGCATTATATTAGCAATCGCTTTGTACGCGTACTCCAGGGCAACGAAGTCGCCGGAAACGTAAAGCTCAGTTGAGGCCTGCCCAGTTCGATCGTCGCGCGCGCTATGGCCGTCCGCGGTCGATCGCATCATTTGCGAGCTCGATCGTGACACGCATGGCAGCGTCTACGTCGGATTACCGAATGGCTTTTGTCGCTTTGGTTCTTGGAGTCACCGGGTTCAGACGCGAGCGCAAGGAAAACACAACTAATCTCCTCCTTCGATCGTTTTGCATAAATGCCCCAGACGACAAAAATATACGGTGGTATCGCAAAAGTTTGTGCAAACATACGATTGATTTAGATCAAATATGTTTAGTTGTGTGATTGAATGATTGTCAACAGTCAACAGTCACATTTTACTTCTATTTTTCTTTATTCATTATGCTTCAGCTATGTTCACTGGCACATGTGGAGTGTGTCGAAGACGTATCTCTTGGTTCGTATTATACAGGTGTGGAGGTCGGAGATGGCAGCTAACGGCGAGGTGAAGGGGCCAAGGAGGACGTGTCGGGTCAACGGACCGCGGAGGCGATGGACGGACGTGAGGCTTAGACCGGGGAGCGGATCGTTGGGTGGCTAGCCATGGTGGCCGACATCCGGGACATCGACGAATGCAAGAGGACGGGCGGACCGCGGTCGATCGGTCAAGACGGCGAGCAGCGCAAGCAGAGTGGGCGGCTCGGATGACTTGGCGACTTCGGGTAGTCAACACCGTGGCATGCGTCGGAGGTTTGGTGGTTTGGACCTCAAAACCACCGTGGCGGGTTTTGTGGTTTGGGCCTCAAAACCACGGGCGGGGTTTGGTGGTTTAGGCCTCAAAACCATAAGTGGCGGGTTTCGGGGTTTGGGCCTCAAAACTTCGGACGGATGTTCCGTGGACGGAAGGACGACACGTGGCGGCTTCTGGGAGATTACGTGGAGTACTGCTACAGATGAGGAGGCGCGGTGGCCGTCGGATCAGAAGATATCCAAGTCTGACCATTATGCCCCTGGCTAAGTTGTTTCGGCAAGTATATAAGTAAGGGTAGGATGGTCATTGTGACCAACACTATAAATAGAGAGGGCAACCCTCCATCTCAAGTTGCGTCTCCAGTTTCCGGTTTCCATTAGTGTTGTAGTTCTTCCGAGTGGGAGAGACCCGCACAACTATTTTGTGATCTGCTTGTAGGAAGCGCACCTCTCGGTGTGCACGCCCTTTGGGCTTTTGGGGTCAGATCGATTCACCCGTGTTCTGTGACTTTGCTCTGAGTTTTTGTGTTCTTGTGTTCTATTTTCGTAGCCTTTTCTCCTCCCCCCTTCTAGTGCTCGGTTCGTTGTTTGTGGACCGTTTCTCGTGATTCTTGTTGTTGCAATCTGTTCGTGACCAAGAACCAAAGAGATTCACCGAAGGAAATCCGTTGAATCCTCTTGTGTCATCGGATTTGAGCAATTTCGTGATCGTTTTTGAGTAGGGTTTGAACGTGATATGAAATTCCCAATGATTGACTTCGGTCAAATGAAGAATTTCTTTGGCGGATTTAGTCACCTACACGTCTAGTTTACCTAGATTTAATTTCGTGACATGAGATTCAGCATTGATTGGGTTTTGGATCGATTTTGAGAGAAATCGCCGGCGGCGGCGTCGCTATTCGTAAGGCGTCATCGGTAGGTGCGGACAGTCCGGACTCTTGGTTCGATAGTCCGGCCGTCGGGCACCTGAGCCAGTCCGGTTCGCCACGCTGGTAAGTTTGACAGTTCGACCGCCTAGGCGGGACAAATCCGACTCTATTTTGTTGCGGGTGTCCAAAGCAGCTAGCAGGTGTGTTTCGCTCGTGTTTGAGGAGGTGACCGGCGGAGAGTCCGGCCTGAGAGTGCGGACAGTCCGACCGTGGTCAGCAACAGGATCCAGCAGAGTTCCCTGTTGGTTTTTTTTTTTTTTAGGGGGGGGTTTAGCCGGCAGACATCACGCCACCCCGACGCGACAGTCTGATGCTCATCAGCCAAACATTTCCTGCAGGGTTCGTTTTCGCTTTGTTTCTAGAATTTTAGCCGGGCGGACGCTTCATATCCATATCGCGAGACAGTCCGGGGGTTCCAAAATTTTCATTGCCGGACTGTCCCGACAGTCCGCCGACTTCTGCGCGGTGCGCTGTTTTTTCCTTGGTTCTACTCGGTCTTGTGTCGTTTTCTTCCGGTTGATCGGCCGCGGCGTCTAGTACATCTTCTAGTGCATTCACCTAGTTACCTAGGTCGTGATTTTCCGTGTGCGTGTGGTTTTCTTTTGAGGGACTTGAGAGCTACATGTTCGACAATTCGAAAGAATTTTTCAAGACTCCTATTCACCTCCCTCTAGTCGCCTTTTCGGTCATTCAGTTTGTATTAGGTATATACTAGATATCAGATCCATTCTTTTACTAAATAATAATAATACTCCCTCCATCCCTAATTGCAAGTGATTCCAAGAGTCTAGGAGAGTCAAAGCCTATCAAGTTTGAGTAAATTTATATGATAAGATCATAACATTTAGGATTTCAACTAAGTGTCATTGAGTCTTCGTTAATTATATTTTCATAGTATACCTAATTTCAAAAATATTTGTAATTAAATCTATAATTTTATACAAACTTGAGATGTTTTGACTCTCCAAGATTTTTGGACTGACTTATAATTTTTTTATAATTTTAAATGGAGAGAGAGTATTACCTACCATGCATAGCCTGTCGTAAAGTTCTGAGAGCATCTCCAACGTTCCCAATAAAGGCTCTCAATTTAGAATTTTTGGCAAGAAGAGAAAAAACTCATCTCCAAAAGTTTTCAAACCCACCTCCCATTCTTTTGGTACATGGAAAAATCATCGAAAGCGCGGATATATTTCGCACGCGTGGAAGATGTGCGTATCTGTCAGCCAATCTAAGGTGGAATGGCGTGGGAAGAATAAAGAGCAGGCAAGAATTCCCGGCGTAAATGTACAAGAGAGAAAAAAATAGAAACATGGTTAGGATAATTTAGAAATAGTATGACTCCTGATGTAATTTTTTTTATATTTTAAAAGTGAATTATTAAGAAACTCTTGGAGATGATCTTATTTATTCTAAATAATATTTTTTTTTGAGTTAGAACACCATGTTGAAAAGAAAATATTGAATTGGGTATTCTTGGAGATGCTCTAAATCTATATCTAAATTACCCATATATATTATTATAAAAATACACTGAAGTAACCTAAACGTTTATCTAAACTATTCACCTAGGAGGTTAATTAGTTGGGTGCCAATATATATGGTAGTCATAAATTTTCTCTGCATCAACAGTTGAGAGAGGCCAAAAAAAAAAAAAAAAAAAAAATCTTCGAAAAAATCCCCCCCACCGGCGGAGCTGGTGTTTCCTTTCGCCTCCGATGGCCTTGCCCGGGCATCACGGCAGGGGCGGGACCGCTGTTCTCTTGCTGGCTGGTAGGGTAGGTCCTAGGTTTTCTAGGGTAAGATTCCTCGCGGCACCGGTGAGGCAATGGGGCCGGGCGACGTCGCCGTGGAATAAGGTCCTCTCGGACTCTTCCTCCGCCCGCTGGTGTTCCACTCGCGACGATGGCGAGCCTGTGGAGGTGGTGCTCCCTAGAGCCCCTATAAAGGAGTCTTGGTCAGCGGCCATCCCCTTCGGTGCTTGCCCCGGTGAGTTGGGTGTCGGCTTTTGATTTCTCGGATGGAGAGGAAGTTGTGGGTTTTGTGGTCATGCGGACAACGGATCGATCTCGATCTTCCCATGGCGGCGTCCTCATCGCCGATGGCAAGATTCGATCCAAGGCTGAGGGTGCTTGGAGCACAACCCCGTTTGATGGGCGTTCAACGGCGTTTCATCTCGTTCTTAGAACGAGTGTCTATTTGGGCTCCGTGGAAAGCTTTCGAGTGATGGAGCGCCCTCGAACTTGAGAAAGATGGTGTCTAGTGTCGGCTTCCTTCGGGCGACATCCGACCATGGCGACTACAGGTTCCAAGATCTCTGCGTGCAGATAGGTTGCAACAGCTATCCTCTGTATCCTACTATGTTGTACCTATATTTGTACTGGTCTTTGTAAGGTTTTCTTAACGTTAATACAGGTGTGCTTGCTTAAAAACTAAATGACAAAGTAAATCGGTTATTTAGTTCATTTAATTATGTTTAACTTGATTCTGTTTAGACAATGTACATGGTTTTCTAATACTTTAAATGGTCCAACACTATAATTCACCATTTAGAGTCCAAACGACACGACTGACAATTGTTTAGGCAAACAATTTGTTAAAAGCATATCTTAGGCTAAGCTAGTAGGTTAAGGTTTTAACTAATACCATTTCAAACATACATGGAGGTGTGATGGAAAAAATGTGAAAAAAAAAAATAATGGAGGCTAGAAAGACATATAGATTCATCTGTTTCAACTGAGCAGATGAAAGAGAATAAATATATATAAGGAGTTTTCATCCTGATTTTGAGTCTTTTTCACAAACTTCTAACACTTGTGTCACTAGTATATTACTAAGGTGCAGAGGCATATACAAATTCTTAGGTGACATCACACAGTTACAAAATTTGAGCCTGCAAGGCTAATTCAAAATGCATGCAATTCTAATGTCACTTTCCAAAACCTACAGGTTATACGATTTTTGAAGAGTCTACAGGTTATACGTCATTGCTTAGTAAGTTGTTCTGGCAAATAAGGTTGAAAATTTCTTAGGTGCTGTCCAATTTCAAGGCAGTTTCCACTTCGTCCAAGGCATTTCTAAATTTTCTTGCAATGGTCCTTCAATCAATAACTTGGTGCTGCTCGCTTCAAATTATATAAAAAACAAGATGAGTAGGTGAACTATATATTATTAATAAGCTTTGTTTAATAAAATTATTCGTCTTCCACACATCACAGACACCAATTCGTAACTCCCACTGAGTCTTGGAGAAGTACGTACGCAGCCAAGAGCAGACAGCTACATCGTTGAAATGTAGCCTTGATTTTCAAAGGCATGTGGTCAAAAGCGAGCGGCAATGCACAACCGGTGCAGTCACTTAGAGTCGAGATGAGTAAACCGGCCAGTCAATCTAACGAACCTTCATTCTGACCATAACGTACACATCAGATATGGAATTCCTTTGTACTCTACACTCGCCCCTTTTTAGTTGGAATGATCAGATTTTGAAATGTTTACTGGGCGTACGTATTTGCCAACCGTCCCTAGAGATATCCAGCTAGGACCAAAGATCCCGGACCGTCCTTGAAAATTGATTTGTGGGCGATTCATATAAGAGCAAGTATAATAATCCTACATCAGTGGGTGACTCCGTGCACACGTAAGAAAAAAGCGTAGCTGGCAGAGAGAGAAGAGAAGAGAGAGAAGGAGACAAAGCGCCTCACCAAACACCGGTTGAAAAGGGGCGATTTGCTCCATGTTGCTGCTGCCTTGCCTCTGATTGGCTCTGCAAGTCTGCTGGACCAAAATCGCATTAAATGAATGTGCAGCTCGTCACCACCAGCTCGGCAGGTTCGGTGAGCTGGAGCTCAAGACGCCGCCAAGCAGGCGTAACTATTATCCTTGCTCTAAGAAAGCTGCCCCTAGAAAATAGCACCAACATATATGTTCTTCCACCTGTGCTCCGTTCCAACCAGGCCACCTCTATTATTGAGCCCACTTAACAGAACCTATGCAAAATAAGTAGTCCATCTAGATGTGCAACTAAAGTTTGCGAAGTGTGTCGCTACCTCTGCTATGTAACTTAATTATATATTATCAAAAAAATGTAACTTAATTATACTCTTTGTTTTTTAATTAATTCTCAGTAGGAGCCTAGCTCCTCCTGTTTCTTAAAAAAAAATGTGTCGCCATCCCTTCTGCAAAACAGTTATGCTATCTAGGTTCTAATCCTATCAACTAGGCTAAAAGGCTAAATTAGAATAGTAAAACACAAAGCTAAGTAGAAAATTAAATAAAGTAAATGCACAAGCTTAAGTGAGATAGTCCCAACACTCATTTTGGAAAAGTGCTGCAGATTCTGCGCGCTCACTGGAAATTCTGGTTGGGTTACCAAAGAAATCCGGTGCCTCTCTAAAGACTAGCCATTGGAATTCGAATGTTGTGTTGTCGACCGTTGGGTCCTCCGTTGCTTTTTTCAGTGCATAACAGATTTTTTCGGTGATCACTATGTGCTCTTGGCTTTCTTCTATAAGCACCATCGGACTAGCTATTCTGACTATTCCAGTTCCTTATTTCCCTCTCTGAATACTCTCTATTGAAGACCCTATTCTCTAGTGCTTCAATCTCTTTAGTCACCAATCTTCTCTGATGAGAATTTGAACTTCTCTGTAGAAAAAATATCACCCTCGATGCTTTCTTCGGTGCTTTGTGGTGGGCAGCACCACACTTTTCTGGTATAGGACAACCGGCCTAGCTTGTTCCCTTTCGCATTTCTTTGTGTGTCTTCAACCACTGGGCTTTTGTTCATGGTGTCTTGGATTCTTGAAAGTCTTAAAAATCTTTTAAGTAGCTCATATCTTTCTTGAGGTGTGTTGATCAGTGATCACATTGACCTCCAAGCTACCTAAGTCCAAGCCAAACTTGCATCTATTTGAACTTAACATTGTATCAAGAATCTTGGCTCAAATTGTTGCATACTTTGTTTGGTAGAACTTAGGAGAGAAATCTTATATACTTTGTTTCATACCCCTACTCTTGCTCTCACTTGTCTACTATCATATTTCCTCCTTTTGGTGGAGAGATCCTTTTTGGAGATTAATGCCAAAGGGAGAGAAATATTAAAGTGAGATTGATATGTTGTTGTAAAGGGGTAGAGGAGAGGCATGTAAGTTTTTTCAAAATTTGTGTGGAATGTGCTAGGATAGTTTAAATTGATGCTCTTTAAGGTCAATTTATGCTAGTGTGTGACTTTCATGCCTTATCTGGTGGATTGTTTATTTTCTGAGTGCATGAAATGTCATGAGCATCACGGTTATCATGTGACACCTTGCACCCCATGGATGCTAAGATATAGGAGAGTTCCCACACTTCATCTTAAATATGTGCATTTGGCATTTGAGGCCAAAAGTTGAATTTTCCTTCAATGCACACATTTAGGGGGAGCTCACTATATCATAGGATTCAAAATCTTAATGCTTATCAATCTCTTGTAAGCTTTAATTGTGTTGTCATCAATCACCAAAAAGGGGGAGATTGAAAGTGCATCTAGCCCTTTAGTGGGTTTTGGCGAATTGAATGACAACATAATTAAAGGTCTAATAAGTTTGCTAAGTGTTGAACAGAAAACTGAGTCTATTACATATACTTGTGGATTGTGTAGTAACAAGTATATTCGAGGTTCAACAAGTAAGCAAACTTGATGGTATTCCACATAGTATGGAAGCATAGCCAAAGTTATGTATTGTTGCATTAGAAGATTATGGAAACAATCTAGTTCAAGCAAAAGACAACAATACAAATGGAATCAATGAAATGGCTTATATGTTGTGGAATATCATAGCATCATGTGAAAGCAAGCATACTTGGCAAAAAGGCAAATGAGACAAGAGTTGATGATTTTGGATTGGTCTCTATAATGGCTTGTTTCCCATGAATAGAAGATTGAAATAAGTGTTGGAGTGTCAAGCCAAAATGATAGAATATAAGGAACCGTGAATTGGCTTGACCATATTGAGGTTGATCCATGTATGTCTCTATGTGAATCAAACCAAAGCTTGATTGGTCTCAATATCTATATCTACAAGATAATCAAGAAAGGATCAAAGTGTTGAAGAAATGATTATTCAATGGATGCTTAATGTGATGTGACTTGAATATGCCTTGATAAGGTGATGATAGCAAGGAAAGGGCTTCGAGGTACTAAGCGAAGGTGAAGGGCAAGCGGTGGCTTGGGACCGAGGTACCATGGCTAAGGTGAAGAAGAGAGTACTTGCATTTAGTCGAGGAACTAATCAAGCTATGAGGAGTCATATTGTGTTAAGGATCAAATCATTAGTGGAAGTGACTTGAAGCCATAAGTTGAACTCATATTTGTGGAAATGGTTCAAGTCACATGCTCAAGGTATATTTGCTCTAAGAGATGAGACAAAGATGATAGAGGATGATGTACAGGTTGATGGAACCTCTCAAGTGCAACGGATGGCAACTTGGACTCATGGAGGTTTAAATTCATTTATATTTTGAATCTTGAGTTTAGGACATGCCGTACTATTAAGAGGGATCCTAGGACCCTTGGCTACATGTGAACTAAATGCTCAAACCTCCACCTCGGCCAAAACATCACTCCAAGCCAAAAACAGCCATCCAAAACTCGCTTTTACCCTTTGTTTGTTACGGCGGTAGCTGGCGGCAGCTGGCGTAAGAAAGTGCAGGTTGTCTGCCGCCTTGCAGCAGGGCAAAGGTCGCGTTAAAAAAAGCAAAGGTGCCGCGCCAACGAACCGTTAGGGTCCCCCGGGTATAAATACCCATCCAAAATTCCCTCCCCAACGGTCACTTCTTCTTCCCCAACGCTCATTTCGTGGAAGAACAGACCAGAGCTCTTTCTCTCTCTCCTCCATTGTTGCTCCTCCACTCCCCAAGCTAGATTTCGATTCCCACCATCAAATCTTGAGGGAAAAGGCAGCAAAGCAAGCGATTGGAGACCGGATCTACAAGTTTCCCATCTTGAAAGAGCATTTGGTTCGCGTTTGGCCGGTGTGCTAGGGTTCTTTACTCTTGGAGCTTTGCTCCTAGCCGGCTAGGCGTCACCCTTGAGTCGCCAACTTGTGTGGCAGCCTTGGGAGGTTTGTAACCTCACTCAAAATCAAGAAAAATCACCCCTCATCTCAAGGGTTCACTCCCTTGACTTGAGAACGAGGAAAGGGACAAAATTGTGTGGCGAATCCCAATCCTTTGTGGATACCTCAACAACGTGGGCGTAACCCGGCCTTTGTGGCGACGGTGAACCACGGGAAAAATCCCTTGTCTCACGTGTGCTTTTTACATTCTTGCATATATATTCTTGTGAGCTAGGGTTTGTCCCGATCTACTTTGTTGAGGAGTTCCTGTTACTTTCTATTGATATATGTGATATATTTGTGTGCGGAACTTGGGAAAGTCACTGATCTAAGTTTCGTTGTTTAGATTTCAAACTGCAGCTTTGTGTTTGTTCGCAAAGCAGGCGGTGCCGCGCGAGGCGAGGCAAAGCCGCACGGAGGCGAGGCACCCAAAGGTCACAAGCAGACGAGGCAAGAAGCCGCGCAAAGGCGGCGCATTACCCGCCGCGTTGTTCACAAAACCCGCCGAGTTTGTTTTTACAGGTGATTTTAAGGTACAGGCCTATTCACCCCCCCCTCTAGGCCTCCTAGGCGACATCAAGGTCCTTACAAGTGGTATCAGAGCTAGGCTCTCAATTTCGGGCTTAACCGCCTTGAGAGAAAGATGTCGACTAGTGAGGAGGTATCTCTAGAACTTTTACTTTTCGATGGCTCAAACTATGCATCTTGGTCCGCTAGTGTGCTTGATATTTTTAGGGCCATGGGTCCTCATATAGAGCGGTTGTAGATGTGAGCATTTCACCTCCTAGTGATGATTTGGAGCATCTATCTAGAGAGGAAGTGAAATGCTTCAATACAATGCTCAAGCTTCTAATGTTTTATTTAGTGCTTTGAGTGAAGATGTATTTGATGCGGTCATATTTGGAGATGGTGAACCTCTTGATGATGCTCATATCATTTGGACCACGCTCAAAGAAAGATATGACATGTCCAAATGTGTTGAGAAGGAGCTCTCATTGGAGGAACCACTTGAGGAGTGCTCAACTTCACCAACAAATGATGAGCCTCAAGTGATTCTCCCGAAAGGCAAAATTGATCATGCCACATTCACTACCTTACCAACACATGGCTTAATGGATGGTAATGAAATGGTTGGTGAGAGCAATGTTTTTACATGTGGTACTTCTACTTCCTTTAGTTCTTGTGAGACTAACATTTTGAAGGAAGAAGAAGCTTGTGATCGGTGGAGGCCAAATGATGAATCCACCTCACCTAGAGGCACAACTCTCTATGCCACATCTCATGTGTGCCTCATGGCAAAAGGTGAGAAGGTAAAATCAAAAGCCAAACTCTCTCCACCTCCTAGTGACATCTCTAGTAGTGATCTTAGTGATAGCTCTAGTGATGATGTATCTAGTGATGAAGAAATCGATGATGCTATTAAAAATTTAGATCCTAAGACCAAACTCTTCATCTCTCAGCTAATGAAGGATTTAGAGAGTGTTCAAGCTGAGCTAGCCAATAGTGATGACAATCTAACTAAGTTAGAAAAGATGTATATTGGTCGCAAAGGAAGCTCTTGCATTAAAGGGAAGTGAGGTGGACTCCTTGCACAAGGCTTTGGCCGAAGAGCAAAGAGAACATGTTCTCACAACGAAGGCCAATATTGCACTCAATGACAAGTATTGTGTCTTAGTTGAAAAGCACAAGGAGATTGAGTTGCAATATAGTCATCTTAGGGAGAGCACCTCACAGCCCTCTAATGCAAAGGACACCTCTACTCCCTCCTCTAGTCAAGGTTGTGGTAAATGCTTTAATCTTGATTTGAATGTTTATGCCACTAACCTTGTTGATATGGAGGCTATGAGAAAGGAGATTGCTAGGCTCAATGAAATGATCAATGATGAGCTCGGGCACCCAAAAGAGGCCAATACAAAATGCAAGCCAACCTTCCAAAGAGCATGTACTAGTAGAAACTTGTGATGATTTCATTACTAAAGAAAAATGAAGAGCTCAAGGAAGAGGTTGAAAGGCTAAAAAAGGGACTTGATTCGGTTGGAAGGGAAATGCAATGCTCAACCTTCTCAAGATAACAGTGAAGGAATGGTGAATGGCTTTGAGTGTGTGCAGTTTGAGAGGAAGGAAATTTGACGGGTATAGTTCGCAGCACTGACATCACAGCGCAGTGTCAGCAAGACCTAAGGGCGGCGAAGCCACGCCCGCAAAAATGGGAAGGCTATCAGTCTGTCTCCCCCATCATATTAAGCCCATAACTAAGATGCCAAGGCATGATAGCAAAGCTTCCAAGACTATCAAGGTGCAACATCAATCAAAGAAGATTCTCACTAGTTGCTTCAAGTGCAAGAAAGAGGATCACCATGTTAAAGATTGCCCCTTGAGGAAAGAAAGGAAGGGCATGAGCAAGATCCAAAAGAAGAAGAAGATGGCTCATGCCAAGTACTCCAACATGGGACACAATGCCTCTATTTGTTCCAACAAGGTTGATGACCAAGCCACACTTCCAAAGAACAAGACAAGAAATTGCAAGAGGAAGTGCTATGGATGCAATGAGAAGGGTCATAAGGTTGCATCATGTCCTAACAAGATAGGTGAAGATCAGTCCATCATCAAGAAGGAGGCACATCAACAAGGTAGCAAGCAAAATACAAAAAGTGAAGGCTAACAAAACTAAGAGCCGCCTATGCTATGCTTGTAGAGGAAAGGGACATTTAAGTAAGGATTGTCCCATGGGTAACACTCCTAAGCTCAACTTGTCAATTAATTCAAATATGCTTAGGATGCCCAAAATGACACTTGTGCTAGAGAGGTGATTGGTTCATCACGTGCTAGCACAAAGGCCATTTGGGTACCTAAGTCTCTTGTGACTAACCTTGATGGACCCAAATTAGCTTGGGTACCACCAAGTTGTGCTTGATGAGCGTTGGTAGGTACTTGGAGGTGATATGAAGTTTCGGGGTGCTTGAGCAAGTTAATTGAAAATATTCACTCAAGCTATCAATCTTTTCACATTATATTCTTATATGGTTGACCTGAAGATGAATTAATGGAAATATCCTAAACTTCATAATCACCTTGGTAACTAGTACCTAACCCTTCTTATCTAGCCATTTGACTTGTGTAGTCTCTAGTAGTTCACAAATATATATATGTGTTTGTGGATTATTAGGAGTGGCTAGAGTGCTTCATGTTTAAATGAATTATTTGCCATATGATGCTTTTAATGGCTCTCTAGTAGAGCAAGATCTTATTCATGTTGTAGGTATTGAAGAACCACCTTGTGTTGCTGATCGGTCGGTCTTAAATGCAAATCTGTATTGATCTGGTCATAACTCCATCTTGGAAAGTGCAAATGACAATCCGTTTGTTGGGTTTGAAAGTTAACTTGATGAGCTTTCATACCATGTGCAGCATGTACCAAGGAATATTGTAGATTGATACAGTTTTGCATTTGAAGTTGAGCATATGACAGACGACACTCGAACATTATCCGATCAGCCTTTTAAAAAACCGTGTGCAGCCAAAAATGAAGTTTGCAAACAGATCAGCAATGGTGGTATTAGAAACTAGACTTCATAAGCTTTCCAACAAGTGCTGATTGACCTTCATAGTCTGTTGGTATTTCTAACGTCACTAACTAGTAATGGCGTTTAGAAAGAATATCGAGATGTTGCTTCGGATAAAACTAAAAGAAATATTCATTGCGATTCATAGCATATCCGAAAAGGTTGTCATCCCTATAGTTAAACTACTAATATGCAAAGAATAAAATATTAGGTTTGGCGCCTTGATAACTTCTTAATAAGTAAATAAACAATTATAATCGGGTATCCGCAGTTTACGAGATATGAATATACCATTGTAGCATTTTAACCGGGAGTAAGAACCAGTGTTGAATTTATATTCTACCACAGGGAAAGAAGTCTTCTATCATGAATTAACTATGCATAGGTGCTAAACATCATAATCATCATCTCTCGTGTGCAAAGCTTAAGTTAAACTTATCAATTAATTAAACAAGGATCAAAGTTCACAATAAAGATAATGATAAAGTTCTTGATAAATAGATTCAACCAAAGTCATATCTAAGTGGGCGAAAAATAGAAAGTGTCAAACAAAGGGATCGATAGCAATTCATAGGCTAGCTAGCATTAGAAACTCCAATATATAACTCTAAACTATAAAGTTAGGATCTACTCAATTAGTGCAATACATCTAACAATCATTGAAGAAAGACTAATTAAATCCTTACATGAGGACGTAATCCGTGAAGACTAAGGCCGAAACTTAGAACAACCCGAATAATATCATCCGCTAGGCCTACATACGGGGATGGATTGCAAAGGACTCAATGGTGTATATCACCACCACGATCTACCACACGACCCGGCACATAGGGTGCAAACGCAGGTAAATAAGATCTAATCACCACGATTACATCATCTCTCTACCACTCACCCATGATATCAATAGATGAGCGCTATACGAATCCATGTATGAACATAACAAATAATTCAACTATGCTAAACGTGTAATCAAAGTAAATACTAGAACAAATAATCTCGAATATAAACATGATCAAGATATTCATATTAAGAACGTTAATACGGAACTTGAAGACTACTTACAATGAAGAACTTACAAGAACGAGGCCCGATCTTGAGCCGGCCTCCGACGATCCGGAGCGGATTTCTCCCTTCCTACTAGTTCTAGTCTTGATTGCTACTCTTCCTAAAGCGATGTTTCTACAGCGTGGGATATGACTTGGATCTTGAAGCGTTGTTGCTGAATTGAGAACTTGATGATCCGAAAAGGGGGTCTAGGGGTCTATATATATGGGTCTTCTTATGTCCCTTCACAGAAAGATGTGGTACTAATCTTTGATTCATCTCGTGCTTCTACCGACGCCCTCGGATCAAACCCGACGTTAAACAACCGGTTTAGATTGGCGTCTTAGAGGCGGTGGAGGAAGGTTCCGGAGACAGGGCTTGCTTGGCGGCCAAGTTGGGCCGATCGGCTCATTATTGGGCCGATCGCCCGGGGAGTCCCCCTCGGGTCCCGTCGTGCGTCGTGGCTTCGGAGTCTTCTAGATGATGTTTTCTTCGGTGTCAAGTTTGGTCCACGTCGGGATTAATCCGAGCCTTCTAGAGTCTTTCTCGGAGTTGGATTGCATTACGTCTTTCGCTCTTTCCGCCTGTTTTCCCTGTTTAGTCCCCTGTAATTCATAACTTTACCAAAACGGGTGGAAATATGTTAGTGACACCCTATTCTAGGTTGTTATTATGATTTATACCCCTTTCTCATGTTTATTTGATTAATAAATTTATATGATAACAAGTGTCAACAATAGCCTTTGGGAATCAAAAAAGTTTTGAATGGTTCTTCCACTACTCGATTTTCACCGAAGTGGTCTCATTTTTTCGCTGAAGTGGTCCATTTTCGAACTGATCAAATCTTAATAATGGTGGTGAGTTGACACTTAAGGAAGCTTAAATGGTTGAAATGTTATCACCAAAATAAGTGGAGGATCCTCAAGTTGCTTTCTGCACCAAATTCGGCCGACAACTCTCGATGTAGTGTAGGCTGCTGGCACCTCTGTTGCAACACTACAGAGCGGCAGCGTCGCCGCTGTCTGCACGGCGGTAAGAACGATTCGACTCTAGTTCATGAACAAAAGCCTGCAACTTTCATATGAGCAAAGTGAAGATGAAGAGATCATCTTATTCATTACATTCAAGAAGGGTGGCAACATCTAAATCTCAAGTGCAAGTTATGTTCAAATTTTACTCCTTTGTGTCTTGTGTGTAGCCACTTAGGAAAATAAAGCACTTGAGGATATTCTTTGGTGGTTGTTCATGAAAGAAAAGTGTGATTGGAATTGAATAGATCATCTTCATGAAGCAACATAGATGACTTGAGTTTCCTCCGTGGACTTCAAATCAAGAATTTCAAGTTGAAAAAAGTTTCTCTTCATTCATGCATACTATGAGTTGGTTTGAAGGGATTTAGACTCTTGGTTTTCATATTGGAGAATACAAAAAAATTTGAAGAAGATCAAGAATAAAGAATCAAGCTCAAGTGAAGTAAATCCACCGATTACTCACAATTCAAGAACCTTCTACTTGATGGAATCTTGTCATACAGATTGCCAAATTCTTATTCTTACATTATGGGCATCTACATGGTACAATGGTTGTGAGTATCTCTTGGCATGCATAATTTAATTTGATTATTCTATTGTTGCCATGACCTAGACATAGAGTGAAAATTCCAAGTTCTTAAATGAATAAAGTGCTATGTGAGAAATTCAAATACTTAGAGCACTTATCAAAAGGGAATTTACTCTATGGCTAGAGTTGTGAGACTAATCTTTTCTCTAAGTGAATTTTATAGTCTCATTAATTGAGATGTTCCTCAAATGGACTGTGCTATATATGAAGGCAATCAATCCAAAACCATGTGATGTATTCTCTCTCTAAGTTGATTTTGGAAGTTGATTTGTCTATGTTAGCCACTCACCATAATATGGCTTAAATCTACCCTTTGGACTTAATTGACCAATCATGCATATTCACTTTTTTATTCCACTCAAAAAGAATGTGCATGAGACATCAAGGAGATTTAGTCCATGTTATGAGGTTTCCTCTAGTTAGTGACCCATTTGCCTTCCACACATACAAAGGGTTGCTAAATGAGAAACTAGTGCTTGTGTTACTAATGACCTCTTGTGTTTGAGATTATTCACAGAAAATTCATAAGAGGTTGTGCTTATCAAATTGATACATCACAAGCATGATGGTTATTCTTCACCTAAAGAAAGATGAATTTTGCCGCAGGTCGAGAGATCAAAAAACTGAGATTAGGCAAAATCAAGTTTGAGGTTGAGATTGGATGAGCAATATTGAGGAACTCACAAGATTGCAAACATGAATAAGAGGACTGAATGGATATAACATCTTGTGAGTACTTTTAACCAAATCCACCTCAAGATTGGACAAGAAGAAGAAAATGAAATGAATCATCAAATCTGTCCGAAATTTGAAATCTGAGTTGGTTCGCCATCAAGCATGGACTTCAAAGATCAAACATTGATGAATTCCTTTAAAGCTTTGTGAGCATGATATACATATCCAGTACTTGTTGCTGTACTACTTGCATGAAGATTAGTTTGGAAGAAAGTCAATTTTTGAGTTGAATTCTCACGGCTTTCAAATTGCTGTTTTCGACAGACCGGAAGCAGTTTTGGTAGAAAATGGATTTGACTGATCAAATGAAGTACAAATGGGCTGAAACTTTTTAGAGAAGTTAGAGGACTCATAGATGAACATCTCTACCAATTTTCATGCATATTGAGCTAGTGGTCTGAGAGATATGAAGTTTCCTCGGCGATGACGTAATCTGAAAAACTCCGATTCAATGGAATTGGATTGCATTGCATCAACAAGATTCAGTTGGCTCTCAAGTTGGTC
>JADLZK010006304.1:0-15682 GCA_015847255.1 Hyparrhenia diplandra | reverse complement strand
AGAGCAGCCGACAGCGGCTGTTCTCACGATGGCACATAAGAGGGAAACTATGGGGCACGATTTGATGGCGATCCGTGGCATACTTCAAGGCTCCCCCACCACTGCTGCCTCACCTACCGTCGCCGTCGCCGCCATCGTGGCGCTGCCAGGCTGTCTGGCCCGTCCACAATGGCGCCCACCGCGGCGCGCCCCGTCCTAGGAGCCGCCGCTCCACCTCCTGTCATTCCCGCCTTTGCCGTCGGCAATTCCCGTGTGGGCCTGGGGATCGGTGCCACCACCCGTCTTCTCCTCATCGATGCCGACACGACGGCGGTCTTTGCAATCGTCACCGGCTACCATCGCCCAAGGCACCTTTGGGGCATCCCCGCCTCGGTGTCCTTTTTATCGAGGGGAGGTCGATGGGACCCTCTTCCCGTCCATGCCGGGCACCTTGTCTGGCAGGGTAACGACGTTGTCAGATCACATACGGTCGGTTCACAAGGCCGTCCAAGATCACCACCCGCTGAAATTCTACAAGTTGGAGTTTACCACATACGACGGCTCGGTGGACCCGTTGAACTGGCTCAACCACTGTGAGCAGTTCTTCCACGGCCAGAGGACGTACGCTGGCCTCAGATCACACGTGGCCAGCCTCTTATCATCTCACAAGCGCAACTCAGATGTGGTGCTACACCCTCAAGCTTAATGAGGGGATGCAGTTGTGGGATCGCTTCACAGAGCTGAGCAACCTCTAGTTTGGCCCGCCTGCCCGAGACTCTCGGTTGGCGGAGCTCGGGCAGCTTCCATTCCGGTCCATGGTGCGGGACTTCACCCGGTCGACAAGCGGCAATAGCGCCCGCCGCCACCACCGACCGTTCCCGTGGGAGGAGCTGAGCAACCGACTGACACCGCCCCGCCGCCTATCCGACAGTTTTGGCGCCTCATTGCAGCGAAAGAGCAAGAGTGTCGAGGCCAAGGGCTATGCTACAACTGTGATGAGACTTTCATCCACGACCACCAATGCAAACGCCTCTTTTACCTAGAGTCCGACGATTACCCTGCGGAAGATGATGAGCTAGCCGACATGGCGGCCGAGGCCACACCAGAGGAGCAGGTCATCCCGGATGACACGGCGACCAACGTGCTGGTGGTGTCCCTCCATGCTCTTGTAGGGATCCGGATAAAGAAGCGGCCAATGTGCTTTCGGATGCGATCAAGGGGAGCGCTTCCTAGCCCCGCTCGACACCGACTCCACCCACAACGTCCCCATCACCATTAAGGGCAAATTGTTCTCCATCGCCTGCACCGACATCGATTTGGGCTGCTTTGACTTCATCATCGGCATCGACTTTCTACAAACCTTTGGCCCCATCTTGTGGGACTTCGAGGCCATGACAGTGTCCTTCTGGCACCAGGGTGCCCGCGTCTAGTTCCAGGGCTTGTGCAACCTTGCTGCCACCGCCCAGAGTAGCACATCGCCGCCCTCTACACCGCCGACCATCAGCCTATGTTGAACATACTACTACAGCAGTAGTGCGCCGTCTTCGCCAAGCCCACGGGTTGTGACAGAGCCGACCAATTTATAAGAAATCAAGTATAATTCGCAATTACCGAAGCAATCACAGTCTACACTTGAGTCCATATAAACCCGGTATTCCGGAAATCTCGAAAGTGATTTCAAACTCATCAACAATACAACCAAGATCGTTGAGCTCAGTGGTTCCAATCCGCAGGTATCTCAAACCAAATTCAATATATATTAATCAGAGTGCGATATACACATTTATTTCAAAGTAAAGTTTAGAGTGCGGAAGCAATAGCTTTCAAAAACAAGATAGTTGTATAGCGGAAATCAAAATAAAATAGATAGTGCCAACATAGTGTCACCCCTGTAATAGCAAGAGACAGGGAAATATGGAGACTGTCATGCCCTAGGCATTATTCTTCAACCACAGCAACATCACAACTAGCTAGAATCATGCTAGACGGAGTCACCTGCTACGGTGGGAGTTAACCCGTGAGTACTCAATTGTACTCCGCAAGACTTACCCGTCTTAAACCCGTAAAATAAGGAAAAGACTCCAAGGATTATGCTTGGCTTTATCCGGAGTCGGGTGACTCACATTTATTTTAGAAAATAAAGTTAATTAGTGAGCCTACACATACTACTTGAATTCTTCCAAGTTAAAAAGGTTACTTATTTATACATAACCATAAGTCCTGTATAGTCAAGGTTAAAGACATATGCTCGGCGATATATAAATAACGAAGATAAGTAACTTGATCCATATTTTAACCTCAGCAGCATGAATAAGAGTAACCATTATTGTGATATTAGACTACAATGCCGCGGAAGCATCCTGTGTTCTCACCGTCCGGGAGAGATGGCGATTCGAATCGATTGCAAACCACCGGCGAATACCCCGTCATAAACTAGGCCTACTAGATCAAAAGGTAGGCCCGATCACTTCAAGACGTTAGGGGGACGTATGTCTCCGGACACGTCGGCAACCCCCTCCTCTCGAGCCACCAAGTGAGCGGGCAACGAAGACGGCGCCCGTGCGCCTGCTGCGCCCGATCAAACCCAACCTACCACGCCTAGGAGGGACGTTAAGCGTACATGTACCGCCCCTAACATTCTCACAAGCTTCGTGGCTCACGACTCCGCGGAGCCTACTATATGAACATGTACGTTCAACTTCCGACTGCCTTCCGACAAAGGGTAAAGTCCTTAAGCGATCGGATGGAAGACCACAATATCCATCCGATCTCACATGTTTTATTATTCGTGGTTCTCGGCGGCTTGTTAGTCACCCATGTGACTAACCACAAACATTCTCTTAGTGACCGGAAATCACCGTCTCACCGCAACCATTATAACGAGCATTTAACCTAGACTCGCTAATAGGATAGGGTAACAACTTCACAAGGAGATCTCGTGCATCAACGGTTTCAACCATAACCTATACTTAATGTAGCAATCATTAAAAAGGACTCAACAAGTTAATTCGAGAAAGCATAGGGAAGTTCGGCATGCACCGGGGCTTGCCTTGAAAAAAGTAGTAGGAAGAAGAAGTCGTGGGCACTCGAAGCCGGAGTCACGGTCCTCCTTCTCCCTGGGGTCTCATGGCGGCACTCCGAGATGATGAAGGTTGACCTCCTGCTCCTTGATCTCCTCCCAGAACTAACTCCTCCGATCCTGATATGATGCATGCATATGCAAGAGTTAATATTACAAATGCACGTAAACATACTTGTATATGAATAAGGTAGAATGATGGATGAATGCATTATGATGTATGATACTAGTAAGTGCATATCTCTTCCGTAATAAAAGCATGAATGTAACTACGCAAGAAACCCTAATAATCTACATCAAGCAAACACCCTATTTCACTACTACACCGAAAATGACAGCTAGACATGCTTTGTTACTAAAACAGTCACACAACGAGTTCTATAACTCCAAATCCAGCAAACAAATACTCATTGGAAAGCTACCAAAATTATCTACAAAACATTCAATACAACCTCGACTAGATTCTAACATCTACAGCCTCGAAAACAGCAAAAAAACAGAGGCTCTGTTCTAACCTAACAAGCAACATGCAACTCCTATGACTCTCTAACCAAGCATGCATCTCCTACCAAATTTGACCAGCAAGCAAATAATACCATAAAGCATCAAAATAACCGACTGATCATCCTAAAAGATAAACTAAAGCACATGAAATGATATTCCTTAATTATCCACTACACATGCACACTTTTAAATATAAAAGCTAGGATTAATAAATTGACCAAACACACAAGACCAGCAAACTAACCACACTAACAGGTCCTTATTATCATAAGAACAAACAGTATGCCATCCAAGGATTATTACCATACTATTACCATGCATTTTGCAAGCATTTTCTATGCAACATAAATATGATAAATATGCAAACACCTTAGAAAACTCTACAAAAATTACCAGAGCACCATACTAGTTTAATATGCCTACCATAAAAATTTCATGGCAAACTCATGCATGTACTGTCCTACACAAAAATGGCAAAGCTAGCATAAATGCAAGGCATGAAAATACTTTGTACTATGAAAAGCATGAAACCGCCTAACCATGAACATGAAAAGCTACATAACACTAACAAATGCATGTACAAAAAGTAGCATGGCAAAAACCCTAGTAATTATTTTTCTATGAATTTCCTAAGGAAGCATTGTAAATAGCACATAAATCAAAAATCACATTTCTATAACAAAACATAGAATGTAAGATATTTTTCATGCACTCTACATGCAAAAACATGAACATTTTGTACAGGGACAACTATTTTATCATGCACCGAAATTAGATATGCATTTCTCTATTTACATGGCAATTAAAGCAATAAATCTAGATAAATATAAAAACTACCAGAAAATGCCAACTCATATTTTTCTACTTTAGATCTATTCATAAGAATCACAGCAAAATTTGTCCCATGCAAAACCGAGCTAAAATGAGGGAGATATGGATTTTTCTAAGGCATGCATATCATTCGGAAAATAAAAACAGAAAAGAAATAAATCGGCTGACGGTCGGGGCCCGCGTGTCAGCGAGACAAAGCAGGGGGCGCTGGCGCCGTCGTTCATCCTCCGGTGAAACCGAGCACACCTATAGACTCACGGTGGCGAGATCTACGCGATACACGCACTTTGCCCGACCTAAAACCGACTCTAGCGACGGTGGACGGCGCGGACGGTGTGAGCGCCGCGTGGCAGGTTTCGGACCGGCCGTTCCGGAGTTCGGCCAAGACAAGGCGAGCATGGGCTTCCCGACATCGAGTGATGCAAATCCGCTACCTGGTTGAACGAAACGGCGATGGGAAAGGGCTTGGCGGTGGCGGCTTGTCGGCGGCGACGCGGCGATGCGGTCGGCGTTCCGGCGAGGTCGAAAGCGGAGCGGCTCGTCCGATGGGTGCTCGAGCTTCAGCACGCGTCAAAGGCGGAGCGAAAAAGCGCACTTGGTGGGCGGGGGTGGCTCGAGAGCCTGGCCCGCGGCGACTGTCTTGCGGCGGCGCCCGTGGTCCAAATAAACGAGAGCACCGCGGCTTGATTCGTCTGCCGGGAAGGTGTTACATGAGTAGGCAAGGTCGAACATGAGTCGACTCAAGAAAATGGCGATGGAGGAGGGCGCGGCTTTGGCGTGGCGGCCCATGGATGCCGATTTTTCCGGCGGACGGATAATCGCTCGATGCGGTCTTACCCCTCCTCTTACGGCGATTCTAGGAGGATGGCGAGCTTGTACATGGTTTGGCGAGTCGGTTGCTAGGCTTGGACGAGCGGGACGCCGGGAACTTGAGGCGAAATTGTCTTGGGCGGCGGTAATGGGCTGCGGGTGGAGCTCCCGCCTCGGGCGTTCTGCGTGGCTTGGGCGACAAGGGAGAAAGGGAGAGGGCAGGGTCTGCAAAGTGGAGCAAGGGACGCCGTTTCCTCGTCTTGGAGTTGTGGGCGCGGCGGATCGCGGGAGGCGTGCGACACGCGGCCACGGGGCGGCGGCACGTCGGGACAAGGGGCCGGCGGATCTTTAGCGACGGCAAAAATGAAAGCGTCTCTAATGACGTGATCCTAAACCCTAATCGACCTGTTTTGCCTTGTGCGTCAAGATTCGTGCAGAATTAGCAAAAACTCTAATTGAACGAAATGTTCCTCATGAAATTCTAAACATTTCACCTATACAAACTTTTCCCTAATTCGCCTAGATTAGAAACTATGATCGATCAAAGCGCAACAACTCCGACGGTCAAACGAAACCCTAATTCACCGTCAATTCGAACAAACTTCGGATTTTCAACATGATCCACTCATTATCATGCAACCAGCCTATGACATCTTTTTTGTTCTACATGAAATTAGCTACACATTTCATGAAGGGTGCACACACATGCATAAACCCTAGCTAGGACTTTTAAACAAAACAAGATAATTCACTTCCTAGGTCAAACGAGGTCAAACCAAGTCAAACTACCATTATAAAATCTAATTAGGAAACATGACCAACATCAACCTTGCTCTAACACATCCTATAAACATCACTAAGAATAAATAAAGATTAAACAACTATTTATGCAAGCATTTCATACATAAAATGACAAGGCAAAGCATAACAAGCAATTTGAATGCATTTAAACATGCAAATGAAATGTATCATTTTATGTGCTTGATTGCATATGACTAAATGGTGATTATGCCCATGAAATGCAGATGCTAATGACATGCTTAAAACCATGGTGTTACACGGGTCTTCCACCGATGCGCCCCTATGACCATCGCATTCACCTGCTGCTTGGCACCGATCCAGTTGCATTGCGACCATATTGCTACTCCTAGCTACAGAAGGATATGAGCTGGAATGGCAGTGTGAGGCCATGCTCACCCAAGGAATCATCCACCCGAGCGTGTCTCCATTCTGTACCACCGTCTTGTTGGTTTGGAAAGCAGACAAGTCTTGGTGCTTTTGCATCGACTACCATGACCTTAACGCCAAGACCTCCAAGGATAAGTTCCCCATCCCGATGGTGGGGCGAGCTGCCGATGAGCTCCATGGTGCTCGTTTCTTCTCAAGCTCGATCTTTGCTCGATATGATCAAGTGTGGATGCACCCCGGTGACATCGGCAGATTGCCCTCCGCACGCATCATGGCCACTATGAGTTCCTCGTGATGCCATAAGACCTCTCCAACGTCCCGGCTACCTTCTAGGCCCTAATGAACAATGTGCTCCGCCCCTACTTATGGAAGGTTGTGCTTGTATTTTTTTATGATATTTTGATTTGTATCTCATCGTGGGCCGATCACCTGTAGCATGTCAGCATCGTCCTCAATGCATTGTGGGATAATTTCCTCCACCAGAAGTGCTCGAAGTGTTCCTTCAGTGAGATGTCAATGGCCTATCTTGGCCATGCGATCTCCGAGGGGTGGGGGCGTTGCCATGGACGTCGACAAGAGCGTCACCACCATAACTACATGGCCCATTCCCCCTCTGCTCGAGGCCTTCGCGGTTTTTAGCCTGTATGAGCTATTACCGCAAGTTTATCCAGGACTTCAGCCTCATCGGAGCTCAGCTCATGCATTGCGGCGAGACGCGTTTTCTTGGGACGACGAAGCAACAACGACATTCAAGGCGCTCAAGAGAGATTCGAGCACGGGGCCGGTGCTACTCCACCAAGCCCTTTCTCATCGACTGTGACACATCAGGCATGGGGTTCACACGGTGCTCTATCACAACACGGGACCCCTCGCCTATTTCAGCAAGCCTTTCACTGTCTGCCGCTTGAAGCTTGCGGCATACGAGCGTGAGCTGATCGGCCTAGTGTAGGTTTATGAGCCTCAAAATTTTTGCTTCATCAGCGCTTTTCCATAGTCCCATTGCACCAGTGGATCAGCAAGCTCTTGGGCTACGACTTCTTGGTGGAGTACCGCTCGGGGCACTTGAATACCGTGGCAGATGCTCTGTCTTGTCGGAACGCGCATGATAAGGCCACTGCCAGCATCACGTGGATTGATGTGGTTGTGTATGCCCTATCTAAACCCACTTTTGGCCTCCTTGACGACATCAAAAGGGCTACCGTGGCCGCACCTGATGGTCAACAACTTCTCCAACAATTAGGGATGGCGTGCTTGTAGCGCCAAGGCACCTCAGTGATGGGCTCCTCTCCCATGGATCCTGCATCTTTGTGCCAGACCACGGGGGGACTTGCGTCACCAGGTGCTCCATCTAGCGCACTCTGTTGGGCAGGAGGGCATCCAAAAGACCATCCACCGTCTTCGCGTTGACTTCTACATTCCATGGGATTGAGTGCTGGTCCAAGACAGGGTGCGCTCGTGCTCCATCTGCTAGAAGAACAAGACCGAGATGCTGCAACCGGCGGGGCTGCTGTATCCACTCAAGGTCCTATCCCAAGTATGGTTGACATCTCGGTGGAGTTCATCGTGGGATTTCCCAAGGTTGGCAGTAAATTTGTCATCCTCACCATGGTGGACCCCTACACCACAACGACCATTGCCCGAGCCTTCTTCAACGACATTGTGCCTGCATGGGTTCCTGAAGTCCATTGTTAATCACCGAGGCCCGTGTTCACCGGGCATGTGTGGGGCGATCTATTCAAGATGGCAGGTGTTACCCTTCACATAAGCACGGTCTTTCACCCTAGACAGATGGCCAATCCGAGGTGGTCAACAAGGCCATTGCCATGTTGAAATCTCATGTTTGGTTTTGGAAATTGATGACGACACTTGTGGACTAATCCTTTGCTCTAAGTATGTATCTTAAGAAAGGATTAGGTGGATGACAAGGAGCATGATGATCATGAACATGGACAAAGTCGGTGGACTTGATGGATCGTCAAGCTCGGTGATCGGCTTGAGAGGAACCCGAAGATCAAGGCAAAGGTATACTTGATAGGGTTTTCCTTTCGGTGATCAAGACATGATAGAGCGTGTGATCACATTATAGGATAGATAGCCGACTATCAAGAGGGAATGCCGCGACAATCCTTGCATGAAGTGCTTCTAGGTCCATATCGTCTTGCATATTGCATTTAGGACTTGAGAGCACTATCTTCAATCTTGCCTAACTTCTCGACGTGCTAACATGGATGATAACGTGATCATTTCGGCGTGTTGGCGACCCATGGCAAGTGGCAAAGCAAGATTGAAGCAAAGAGCAAAAAGAAAAGATGAAGACATGCTTTGTTTCGGGCGATCGGACGCTATTTGGATGGTGGCCGGGCCTTGACCGCCGGGTGGCTCCGGTCGGTCGCGTCTGGCGAGCTTTGCGGCGTGGTTTTTGCCGGGCGCCGCGATCGGACCCGCGACCGGACGCTTCCCACGACCGACCCTGTGGACCGGACGCACGAAGAAGGGGTGCCACCAGGGGCGAGGCTTGTCGGATCTGGCCGGAAGCACCGGACGGACCCACGACCGGCCGTCCGGTAGCGTCCGGTCGCTCTTGTAAAGGAAATTTTTGGAGCAACGGCTCCATTACGAGAGGAGCCATATATATACCATGTTGGCTGGTTCATGGACCTCTCTCTTGCACATTTGAAGCTTCTAACTTGCTAGTGAGCATTTGTGATTCCTCTCCACTCATCTCTCCATCCATTAACTTTCGAATTCTTGGTGAGATTGAGAGTGATAGAAGTGCATTGCATCATCGGTTGCATCTAGAGGCACTTCATCCTTGGAGAAGCCGCGGGATTCTTGTTATCTTGGGAATTTGCCCGGTTCCCTAGCGGCTTGGAGCAAGAGGCGGTGTTGAGCTCAAGTGGAGCTTGTTTGAGGCCACACCGTGGTGATTGTGAGGGTCGTTCCTTACCCCGCGGGAGATCGCGAAAGGAGCACTAGTGGATTGCTCGTGGCTTGTTGGACCCTCTCTTGTGATCGGTTGATTGAGCTCCCACCGGGGATTTGGCATTGGCCATTAAGCTTGTCATCCGTCAAGTGAGTGTGTCGCCACAACGGGGACTAGCGTGTCGGCAAGCACGTGAACCTCGGTGAAAAATCATCGTGTCAACCTTGTTGTGCTCGTTGGAGATTTCTTGATTGATCACGGTGATTGGGTTCCACCTCTACACATCGACGTCGGTATATCGTTCACTACTCCACGTGCATTTACCTTGATATATCTTGTGTAGCTTTGCTTAGCCTGGTAGCTTGAGTAGTGTTTTAGTTAGCTTAGTCTTGTTAGCTCCTAGAGGTAGAATTAGTTAGTATACCTTGTCCACCTAGGAGTAACTTAGCAACCTAGCCTTTGCTTGTGTTTAGAAACATTAGGATTGTTAGAATTGCTAGGAGGCTTGCATAATTAGTTTGAAGCTCTTGCTTATTCGCTACGCCGTCTATTTACTAACCGTCTTGCTTAGTGTTGTTTGTAGAATTTTTAATAGGCTATTCACCCCCCCTCTAGCCATTAGGACCTTTCAAGTGGTATCAAAGCTAGGCACCGCATTTTGAGTGGCTTAACAACCTACGGTGACAAAATGGCTACGATGTTTCATGTCAACAACACCAAGAAGGCGCCACCTTTCGATGGCACCAACTTTGGCTATTGGAAGGTGAAGATGACCGCACACCTCAAGTCAATCAACAGAGAAGTGTGGCTTGTGACCGAGAGCAAGTTTGAGGTGGCCAAACCAAATGAGCCAACCGCCGCCGAAGAAAAGAAGCTATATGCCAATGATGTGGCCGTGAGTGCTTTCCATGAGGCATTCAATGATAGAGTGTTTGAGCAAGTCAAGTCACTCACCATTGCTCATGAGATATGGAAGAAGCTTGAAGAATGCTATGAAGGAACCGAAGGCGTCAAGCAAGCTAAAGCCTACATCAAGCTTGAACAATTCAATAGCTTCAAACATGGGTTCTGCGATACTTGCTATAGATCTGGTACCTTATACGATTAATGATCTTTCCTTGCTATTTCATTTCTTTTACTCATTTGTTGATACTTTTGATTGATATATACGATGATTCTTGATTACTGAAATTGCCCTTCATATGCAGGGTTGGATGGGCCCAAATTACTCTATCTCTACTGCTTGTGCTACTATCAACTTCTGCAATGCAGCTAATCATATTAGAAAAGGAGAAGCTGTAAGTAACTTCATTTTCTTGTGATCTCTTCTACAATAAGTAGTGTCTGATTGCAGTTTTAACCTAAACTCTATCTCTACAGGATTTGATGCTTTGCGGTGGTTCTGATGCACCAATCATCCCTATTGGTAAGGTGCCCTCTGATTGTTAGATATCTTCACTCCCAATTTCTTCTGTTTCATTTTGACTTGAACCTCAGGTTTTCGTATGCATATATTGAGCTTATTGTTTTGATCGTTTAAAACTGTTAAATGCAGGATCGGGAGGTTTTGTGGCCTGCAGAGCTCTTTCACAGAGAAACAGTGATCTAGCAAAAGCTTCTCGACCTTGGGATGTGGTCAGTAGCTGAAATTTAAGAATACTTACTGGCATCTCTTTGTCAGATTCAATCATTTTCCACCACTTTTTTTGTAATTTGTTCTGTTTATTTTCAAAACTGAAATTGAAATTTGAATATTGTTCCATAATTTGTTCAACTCTCATCCGAGCCTAAAATTGATCGTGAGCCCTCTAAGTATATATTGTGTGCAATTTGTTTTATTTAAATTTATCTATTAAGATATCATGAAAATTTTCATTATGATCATTGCATTTTTTTTAATTCCCGCAAAGAACGCCACGGGTGAGGTTCCTCTAGTATACTATACATGCTTCTAGTTACTTTTCTATTTACACTAAATCTCATTGATGCCGACCATAGTCTGGAAACATCCGGTGGTGTATATATTTCTGGACTTGTAGAGGTTTTGGCATTAGTAGTGTGTTCAGGTCTACTCAAGGATGTATGTGGATTGGAGATTCTCTATGCTTTGCTACGAATAAACCATTGTACTAATCTTATTTATGTAGTTTTGATGTTGTATGGTAATGTAATCTGTTGAAAATTATATACCAGTAATATCCTAGGACTATCATAGAGGGGTCAAAGTGTTAGAATTTCGGTTTTGAAATTCTAGTTTGTAACTGAACTACGAATGAAATTCAATTTCTATATATGGATTGTTTTGTTTCTTAAAGTTGTCCAATTCCACAGGTCGTGGGTACTGTCACATCGGGTGGCTAGGGGGCTGTTTGGTGTGTGATTGTGAAATGAGGTAGTCCATTATCATTTCACTCCTTATTTTCTTTTGTTTGTTTTGTGGAACGAGTTGATCTATATCGCCACATTCCTCATAAAGATAACTAGAGGAATTTCCTGCGCGATGCCGCGGGTAGGAAGGGGTATATTGTTAAAGGATTGAATTGTAATCGCTAAGAAATCTAATTACAATTAGCTATTGAGGAGAATTACTTTGTGCGGGTAAGAAACAGAGTTAGTAACAAAAATCTTAAATGTATGAAACAGAGTATATACTCATTGACATAAAAATTATTTAATCTTATGTTTAAACTCCAAGTTGAACCAATATTGAATAGAAATATTTAGATCTGTTGTACAGGTGACAACTTACGGTAATGTAATAAAACATATATAATAATTTATTTGAGGAAATCCTTGGTAGATGATTTAATCTCTTTAACTTAGTCCTTTACGCGTCATATCCCCGTGTGTTGCCGTGGGTATGAAGGAAAAAAATCTATAAGTTAAATATTACCGTCATCCTCCTATTCTTTTTTTTTCTTTTTTCCCTTTTATCATTCTCTTTTTTTTACTTTACTTTATACCAACTACTATTAGTGGGGCCCACCTATAATTTTAAAAAGTATATATCCATATGAGATATTGTTTTGAAGGATTTATTAAAAAGAATTCAATGGTGTAATCGAATTTAATTTGGTTTTTGGTTTGTGAGTTATAATATTTTTAGTTAGTTCAAACAAGTGGGGCCTGCCACTAGATGTCATGGTCTTAGTGGGGCTGTTGAGATAACATACTTGCATGTCGAGAGAACTCCCTAGTGGGGGTTCTTTACATAGGTGTAGTAGTAGATTAGTGCAAGTACGAGGAACAAAGTCATTTCATTAAATTTAATCGATATACTCATGATGCATTATTTCATATAGAAGGGTTTGCTTCATAAAATCAAACACCATAAACTACTCTAGAAAGTCGTCACCAATAATTCAAAGAAATATAGTGTTGAAACCTAAAGAATGGAATCATACACATGCTAATTACATTAGAAAGCAGAAGGTCGCACAGTTTTATAGAAAAACAGGATAACAAAGTCCAGACTGCTGGAGTCCCTGTCTCACATTCACAGGGCATAATCTTTGTGCATAGTACTCTTGTCACATCACACAAATCCGAAAATCCATGTCCACTAAGGGAAAACATGAAGTTTTAATTATAATATCCAAATACAATATAATGTAAAGCAAACTTGAATCAAAGTTATACTACATTGTGAGTTTTGCTCCTGTTTGTTGAGTTTGCCATTGATCATATATTCCATTTAGTGCTTGGTTGGATAACCATGTATTTACCTCAATTCATGTGGGTTGAGGTGGGTCGGTGTGAAATTTTAAATTCCACACCAATTAATCCACATGGTTTGAGGTGGAAAAATAGGCATCCAAGCAAGGGCCTTATAGAATCACTGCTCCATTACGTACGGTGGGAGCACTCCTTTTAAAAACGAGTCCAATAATACTAATGCTCTCTCAGGCTGGTTTGACGGAACCATATGACCGGCTCCTCTCACAGAGGCAAATGTGAATCCTCCCTTGTATTGCTGAACATATCCTCCAACCTGCAAGCACAATCATCAATTCATGAGCCAAGCTTATTACAAAACATGTATATATGTACGACTTTATTCTAAAGATGAGATGCATATAAGAGTTCCATAGGAAACAAAATCTATATTCTTAGTAGTCCATCAACCCATGGTCCGCCCGCATGGGCTAGAAGCCTAGAACCCATATGTATTATATGTTTATGTCTAATACCTACAACTTGTACTAATTTGCATGCTTTTTTTGTTAGTTTTGGATGCAATACGTATATGGAAACATATCCCAGGCAACCCAGCTTTGTGTGCAACCTATGCAACCTCCAATTAAGGCCACAGTGATCCGGATCCAACGTCCGGATTTTTTTCACTAAACCCCTCCACATGTGGGGGTTTAAATCTAACCAGTGGGTCCACATACGTACTCTCCTCTCATGCATGGCACCTTCAGTTACCTTTATATGCATTTATTTTGAAACCTTAGCTTTAGTTATGATGGATCTTGAGGCAACCCATGTCTCATGGCACCATGAATCATTGATTTGAAAATTTTGAATCTATTAGTTACTATAAGATTTTTTTGCCCTCAATTTAGGTTTGAAACTTTGTGTATATTGTATCTTTTAACTCTCATTTTGTATTTTATTAAAAATAGAAAATTTAAGATTGTAGATTGCACTCTTAATTACTACGGTGGTACATACATTTAAACTTGCATGAAGCGCTCAAGATCAGTTCGAGATATATTTTTCTTTATTTTTAAATGATAGAAGTTGGTAATTTAGATACAAACTAAAGGTGTTACTTTATATTATTTTCATTATGGCAGATCATATGAGTGACTAGCTGTAAATTTAAGGTTTAGTTTGAAAGTTTGAAATGACTTTAATTTGTTAAAGCCTTAACGATAGATGTAGATAATTTGGATACAAAACTAATGATTTTTAAAAAATTATCAGAAGTGGGTCATTTGATGCAAATTCAGGGGTTATACGGTGGATGTGGTAATTACTTTATGAATTTATCATAATAGTATAAGTGGGTAATTTATTAGAAAGCATAATACATCCAATAGCCACTAGTGATGGTGATAATTAGAACCTACAAATTAAGAAGCCATGTTTTTTTATTTTATTTTTTATAATTTCTAGGTTATTATTCCTCCTAGCATGTCTCATAAAAGTTAACATGGAAACCTTTTCGGAGCTTAAAATTTGTAATCTTAACACACTCTCTCTGTTGTAAGTTATAGTGTACTTTCATGTTATTCTAATTCAAACTCCTCTAATTTTAACCAAGTTTATAGAAAACAAACCTACAATTTCAAATTAATTTCATTAAATTTTCTATAAAATATGCCTTGTACTTTGTTAGAACTTATAAATGATATTCTTTCCATTTCAAAGTATAAATCATTTTGTGTTTCATAGATATAATTGCATAGCAAAAGAAACCTAAAAAAACAAATTGATTTACAATTTGGAATAAAGAGAGTAATAGAAACTTACTACAATTAATTTCAAGTAAATTATAATTATTTGGACATAAGGAACACAAAACTATTTGAGGCAATAGAGGATGGTATAAATATTACTTTGGCATGAATATAACTTACCTCCATGTTCACTGTCCACGGACGCCATGGAGTTGTGACGCGAAGGTTAAGACTATGGATGGAATACCTCGTTGCGGGAAATGGGCATACGCTATCAAAATCCCCACTGAAATTTTTTTCATAATGGCATTATATTCATTTGTAACATACATATTACTAAAGGGAACATATCACGTAACCAAGTTTCGGAAACATATATCGCAACCACCAATTAAACCATAGGATCTAGATCCAATGTTTGGGGGTTTTTCACTTAAACCCTCCCCCCTGATACACACGGGTTAGATTTTAAACCCCACGTGGAGGGGTTCAGTGAAAAAACACCGCAGACGTTGGATCCGGATCTTTGTGGCGCTTAATTGATGGTTGATACGTTGCACATCGCCTGGCGAAGGTTGCACATGATACGCTTGCCATTACTACTATATATGCTTTGGATAGTTTAATTTGTTTCCACTAAAAGTCACCACCAAATTACCTAAAAATCCAGACTGGTAAATTCTTCTCAACTAGCCATGAGATTGTTGGGACCATGGAAATCGGTGCATCTTTCCAGTGAAAGTGTCTGCAAGAAACCGCACGATTTGGAGGTGAAACAAGACATACTTTGTACCAAGCTAGCTCACTAAATGTAACATTAGCTTGATGGGCCCATCAAAAGATCTTACGTACGTGCAACCTGACCAACTTGTCATTCTAGCATGGAAAGCATTCTGCACTGCTGGGTCATTGAGGTACCCAACGGTGTAATAATAGCTGCATGGATCATACTAGTAGGAT
>JADLZK010006303.1:0-81427 GCA_015847255.1 Hyparrhenia diplandra | reverse complement strand
CCCAATTTCCGGCCCACCGCTGCAGACTGGTGCGTCGTCGCGGAGGCCTCGCGTGGGGTCGATCTGACATCCGCCGAGTCAGACGCCGCCACCACGCCGAAAACCTCCCGCCGATTTGAGCACCATGGCCGCCGGCGAACAGCAGCAGCAGCAATCCGGCACCGCGCGGATCTCCTCGTCCTCAGCCGGTCTGGAAGGCTCGTCACTCCGTTCTGGAAGGTTGATTACGCAACTCAAATGTTACGGCAGTAGGAGCTTCCTTTGCTCTTTTCACCAGCCTTGTTTTGATGCAGAAGTATGAGAGGGACGCGAGGAGGTACTGGGACATCTTCTACAAGCGACACGAGGACAAGGTACTCTGCTCTACTTGTTTCTCGCTCGCTTAAAAGTATATAAGCTTTTGAGTTTGAGAACGAAAGAGCAGTTGAATTTCGAATCTACTCTGTAGATTCTTATTGCAGGATAAGTTGTTAGAAGCATTAGCCGAGGAGGGCAACCTCACTCCTTTTGTTTATGGGCAAGGATATGAGGTAAAGCATGTGGTGCTAGAGTAAAGATCTGCGCCCTGAACAAAGTTTGAAGCAAGGATGTTATTAAAAAAAAAGGTTTCAAGCAAGGATGCATGGCCATTGGCCTATGACCTATTTATAATACATAGATACCCTTTCCTTCGCTTGCCGAGTGCCACTGGTGTCACTTGTTGAGTGTTGAGACATCCTGGGAAGAACCTTACCACTCTGAAGAAGCTACTAATTCTGGAAGATAAGTGGATCTGGAAAAGATTGGTCTGTCAGGGGGCATGTAGAGCCTGAAGTCAATGTCAGGTGGTGTAGAAGTTTGGGTTGAAGGCTTAGTAGTTTTTGTTTTCCTCTGGTGTGTTGAGATTCCCTGGGCAGAAGGCCCAAACTGTGATAATTACCAATTTAATTGCTCGGCTTCCCCCACCTTGAATTATGGTGATATAGAATCCATCCTGTGAATGTTTGGACCTTGTTTCACACACGCCTATCGATGCTCTCATTTTCTACTAAGCAGTTTCATGTCATAAACTCTTGTCCTTGTTTAGATCTGTTTGACATTTATTTGATTCAGGTTCCTGTACTTTGCAGTTCTTCTGATCTATTAATTACCTGATATAAAGAATGGGGAAATATTTTGAGGTAAACATAAAGAAACGTAACCACCCACATTGCCATGATGTACATACATGAAGCTAATATTAGTCTGATATCTGATGAACTTAGGACGGGGTGGAGAAAAGAAGGTGGTTCTAGAGGTATGTAATATGAGTTCATGTGTCTTATGCATGAGCAAAACATGACACATTTTTAATAATATGAGCAGTTGAGCACCCCTTTTGATATAAAAATTGAATATGAGTATCTGTATCTTTTGGCAATCCACGCCAAATCAGCACAGAACCCATGACATTTCCTTTTTTTAATTAGTTTTATACTACATATAGTCATTACATCCCTGCATCCGCAAATCTTTGTAGGTTTCTTTTTTTTCATAAGTATGATTTTTGTGAAGTTCAATGGGTTGGTTGTGGAGCTGGGAACACAATCATCCGCTGCTCACATGTCCAGATATTTTTGTCCATGCTCAGATTTTTCTCCACGAGCTGTCGATTTGGTGAAGGTAAATATTTATCTAATTCCCAGTAAGCTCTGAAGTGCTGAACAATTGTTTAATGTGCTTAGTCTTGTTTTTTGGTTTGATGTTATTTCAATGGTATATGCAGAAACACAAGGACTTCCAAAGCTGACCGGATAAATGCATTTGTTTGTGATATTGCATCAGAAAAACTAACCCGAGAATATGGAACCTTCATCTGCTGACATTGTAACAATGGTAACATGCTATATCTGATTATGTGTTGATTAAAAAAGATGTGTGACATCTTTGACTTATAGTTGATATTTCTTTGCAAGTGTAACAACTAACATATATTAAGTAGATCTTTTTATGCTCCCTGCAGTTGCACCGATAAAAATGGCTATAGTTCTGAGAATGTTAGAAGTGTCTTTTAAAGTAAGGACTCCAGATACCAATAGATCACCCTTAGAAGTTGTCAAATGGCCTAACCTGTCTCTGACAAGATGGTGGCCGTAGTTCTTTTCGACTACTATGCCTTTTGGTGACCTTGCACAGGTTTAATTTCTTATGTGCTTCTTGAGATCTTGATATTAGAATTGTTGAAACTTTTGATTTGGAAAAATCTTTATCCATCTCTTGGTTGTGCATGTTTTTGTAAATATTTGGAATCATGTGCTGGAGGAGATTGTTTGAGATACCAAAAAGAATAAGCCTGTTTGTTGCTATGTTCTTTTCATTCTTAAAGTACAAAAGCTATTTATTATTACTCAAATCACTGTTGCCACGTTTGAGTTCTCATTTGTTTTTTCCCATTTTCTACCTAAGTGTCCATGTGCAGCTTGCTTTTTTCTCCTTTATTTCCTCGTTTTCCCTTCCAACTTATGCTTTCACTATTTTATCACATTCATTCTTATCTACTATCTTTTTAATACCAAGGTTTTAAAGTTTTTGTTTCTATCAGCAATGCTCAATTTAGATGGTACTACCCCCAACTTGCAGGCACTAAATGATTTTGTTGTTTTGTGTATGTTCTTGAAAAAAACAAACTGTAGGAAAGGCTTATGTCAAAGGCCAGCAAATAAGTGAGAACTTCTATGTCAGAGGTGACGGCACGTGAGTGACGCTTCTATGAATATATTCCTGCAAGGACAAAACAATGCAACACATGTTTTTACATGGCGCATGTTACTTTTCAAATGAATATCTTGTGGATTTATTTCAAAATGTGGATTTACTCTTGAGGAAATATGTGTGCACAACAAGCAAAGTTGAAAACCGTTCACTGGAGTTGGTGATGAGCAGGTAATATTTTTTTTTGTTAAGTATCGCTAATAACTAGTTTTTCGGACAAGTGCCTGATTTTTCAGTATTATGTCTTACCTTAGGAATGGGTCCAAAGCTACCTTCACCCTAAATTCAGGTAGTCCTCAAGCTCCAAATGGTCAATATGATCTCCTTCCTTGCAAAGGAGAGGAGGATAATACTGACGATCTAAGAAGAAAAGCAGCAGTGAAGAAATTGATCTTTCTGAAGATTTTGCAACATGTTTGCGACATCACACAGCCTTGATGAGGTGCAGTGAAATAATTGGATGTCACAGCAGCTAATTGATTACCACTTACTTATAAATTCATCTTATTTGAACTGAATATTCAAATCTAAAACAAAGGACTCACAAGGAATACTTTGCATGTCAATACCTTCACCCTAAAAAGAAAAATGAAAGAAATTGAAAGGTCTGTTCGAACTTTCTCCATGTTCATCTGAAACAAGGCAATTATGCTACATAATACGCTTTATTGGGTTTGGGGTATGACTGTTCGGTCTGTACACAAAAAGACAACCCTCTATGCTTATCAAGATGTAGCATTGGTTTTCAATCCTATGGTTTGCCAAGGCATGCAATGTTTTTTACTGCAACTGCATGGCAGGTCTCCAGCCTATCTACAGTCTTTTTCTACTTGCAACATGACTTGAGTGGTTCATGATCATAAACAACAACAACAACAACAACAACAAAGCCTTTAAACATGAAAAGTCGATTATGATTATCCTTTTCAGCCGTTCTCTCTTTATGGTTTCCAGGTAGCCTTTTAATTTTTGTCATTGGCTTGTAAAGTTAACAAAGTCATTTGGTTTGTAGGTACAAATCATTGGGATCAAAGCAAAAAAGGTCACGACTTCAAAATAAGGATGCTCAGGAAGGAATATCAGCACACCTGCAAATCAACTGGCTTGATGCTTTGGGAATCTGCTCAATTCATGTGCACTCTTTTAGCAGAGAAATCCTTCCATCGTCGCAGGCAAAAGGGTCCTGGAGTTGGGCTGTGGCTCAGCTGGCATCTGCTCGATGGTTGCTGCAAGTTTCACTCAGTTTGTTGTCGCTTCAGATGGGGATGAAGAATCACTGGACCTCCTTAGGCAAAATATCTCCCTCGAATTTGGAGGCTAATTTGCTGAGCAGAATCATGATAAGGAAGTTATTTTGGGGCAACAAAGATGATATGAAGGTGGTCAGGGAGCTTCACAGTGACAGCGCAGGTTTTGATTGCATAATAGGCACCGACGTGACCTACAATCCTGATGCTATACTCCCTCTTCATGACTGCTAGGAGCTGATTTCTGACAAAGCTAACAAGGATTCAGATTCAGTCCCTGCTCTCATTCTTTGCTACATCCAGCGACGAGTTGATGAGGACTCCATCCTCTCAAATGCAACGTCCCAGGGTTTCAGGCTTGTGGACAAATGGATAAATGGAGTTCATGAGAGCAATGGTACCATCAGTTCTTGGTTCTCTGGTAATGATGTCTGCAGCGCTTTCCGGAATACAGTGCTCTCAATACTGTACTTCGAGCTGTGAAAATTATGCTTGCCATGACCTCATGGCTACTGTATAACCTGATTTTTTTTTTTTCAAGCAATGGGCAAACCAACTAGATTATTATTACTGTGATTTTTATATATATGCTTCTCATACGATTAGCATGGGTCAAAGGGTAGAAGGCGGCGGGCGACCTTTGGTAGGTGCGCTCCACTACAGCCCTGAACTAGAATGCCGCTGATCTCATCGCAGTACTCCAGCGACCGGCGTGACTCCCAACGCCGAGGACGCCAGGCGTGACTCCCAACGCCGAGGACGCCAGGCTCGTGCTCACCCGCTTCGGCAAAACTAAAAAATGCAGAACCTCGAATACTACTAAACAAGGTTCAACTGTAAAGCGGATCGTCCTTAATTGACAACCGCATCTGCTTCTGCCAGGCCCAGGCTGCCGCCTGCTGTAAATGGAGATTTCCGTGATGTCCGCGCCACCGAACCCCGCCGTGAACCTGGCCAGCGCGCCAAGGTCGACGTTCTTCGCCACAGGGGACTTCCTCAGGCAGGCCTTGAAGATCTGGTGCCGCGAGGCCTCATCTGGCAGGGGAATGTAGATGAGCTGGTCGAGGCGGTCGGGCCGGAGCAGCGCTGGGTCGATGATGTCCGGCCGGTTGGTGGCACCGATGATGAACACCGTCTTCTTGGCGCTCATGCCATCCATCTCGGTGAACAGCTGGTTGAGGACCCTGTCCGCTGCGCCGCCGGCGTCGCCCACGTGGCTGCCCCCTCTGCGTGGCGATCGAGTCCAGCTCGTCGAAGAAGAGGACGCACGGCGCTGACTGGCGCGCCTTGTCGAAGATGTCCCAGATGCTGGCCTCGCTCTCGCCGAACCACATGGTCAGCAGCTCGGGCCCCTTGACGCTGATGAAGTTGGCCTGGCACTCGTTGGCGATCGCCTTGGCGAGCAGCGTCTTGCCGCAGCCCGGTGGCCCGTAGAACAACACGCCCCTGGATGGAGACATGCCGAACTTCTCGAACTTGTCCGGGTGCTCGACGGGGTACTGCACCGTCTCCCGTAGCTCCCGCTTGACGCCCCCAAAGGGCCTCCGATGTCCGCCCAGCTGACGTAGGGCACCTCCACCACGGTCTCGCGCAGCGCCGACGGGTTGGTGCCGGTGTGGGCGGTCTTGAGGTGATTGTTGGTGATGGACATCGAGTTGAGGATCTCAGAATCGATCGTCTCGTCCTCGAGGTCGATCACGTCCATCTTCTCCCTGATACACTGCAGCGCGGCCTCTGTGCAGAGCGCGGCCAGGTCGGCGCCGACGTAGCCGTGTGTATCTCTCCTTGGCCACGGACTCCAGGTCGACGTCCTCGGCAAGTTTCATATTTTTGGTGTGCACGCGCAGCACCTCGAGGCGGCCGACCTCGTCCGGCACGCCGATGTCAATCTCGCGATCGAACCGGCCGAATCGTCGCAGGGCGGGATCGATACTGTTGGGCCGGTTGGTGGCGCCCATCACGATGACGTGCGAGCGTGTCTTGAGGCCGTCCATGAGCGTCAGCAGCTGCGACACGATGCGCCTCTCCACCTCGCCGTGCGTCTTCTCCCTCTTGGGCGCGATGGAGTCAATCTCGTCTATGAATACGATGGACGGCGCGTTCTTCTCTCAGCCTCCTCAAATGCTTTTCTCAAATTGCTTTCACTTTCCCCGGCCAGCTTTGACATGATCTCAGGGCCATTTATGCAGAAGAAGAAGGTGCCGGTTTCGTTTGCCACCGCCCGCGCGATCAGAGTTTTGCCGGATCCTGGAGGCCCGTACAATAGGATACCCTTGGGTGGCTTCACTCCAATCGAATTGAACAGCTGCGGGTGCCTGAGTGGCAGCTCGACCAGCTCCCGGATCTGAGCAAGCTGCTTCCGCATGCCACCGACGTCATCGTAGCCGACGCCATCCAGCCTCTCCTCGTCCTCCCGCTTCACGGGCTCGCCGTCGCAGAAGACCTCCGTGTCGTCCGCGACGATGCAGTACTCGGCGGGCGGGTGGATGTCCACCACCTTGAATTCCACAGTGCGCATGCCGCCGCGCACGAGGAAGAGGTCGCCCTTGCGGACAGGGCGGAAGGCGTTAAGGAAGTGCGGCTTCAGGTAGGCCTCAAAGAGGTCCCCCGTGAGGCCCTCCACGGTGTCGTCGAGGGGCAGGACGTGCACTTTGGCCCCGTACACGACGTCCGGGCACTGGTGAACGGACACCACGTCGCCGAGACGAACCCGGAGGTTGGACCGGACGGAGCGGTTGATCCCGAGCGCGTGCTCCCCGCACCCCTCGTTGCTCATGGCGACGCAGACTGTGTCGCGCCGCCGCTTCCCCTTGAGCAGGACCACGTCGCTGTGGTAGATGGACAACTTCTCCATGATCGCCGGGTGGAGGTTGCAGATTGAGACGTCGTCGACGGTGGGCTCCTCCAGCACTAGCTTGTTTGCTGCCTTCTTCGTGCCGGCGGGAGGCAGCACGGTGCTGCGGCGGTGTCCGACATCGTGCTCGTGTCCTCCTGGTGAGGGTGATGGCACGTTGAAAGCAGTTTGTTTGCGTTATTATCAGGAGAAAGACTGGCTCCGGATATATATATATATATCACGATTCACGAGCACCGCGGTTCCACCTCGTACGCCTGTACAGGAACACCGAGTCCGATACAGCCGCACCTTCTCTCCCTATACGGAACTGTCATTATTGAGAGAGAGGATCTGCTTCGGACTCGAGTTCTGGAAGGAACCCATCACGGCCCAACGTTGAATACAGCCTTCTACTAAGCTTGCAGCCCAGCATCGCTAGTTATTGTGGGCCGAGAACGACGACAGCGGCCAGGCCAGCAAGGCAGCGCTTTCAGTCGCCCTGCACTCCTGCCTCGGGAAGATGGAATCCAGATGCGATGATGCTCCAGCTCGATCAATACGATACGATCCATCCTCAACGAAGGTGCAGAACGATCTGTACCTCACCTGGGCTTAAGGCATGTTACCGTAGCAAAAAACTAAATATATAAGAGTAAAAATCTCAATGTTGGCTTCTCATGAATTAATCGCTACTCCCCTCCGCCCCATTTGAGTTTGTCACCCCCTCAATTCGCGTGCCATCTTTTTTTTCAATCTTCGCCTTATTCAAATTTTTACATAAATATAATTTATTTTGTTATGACTTATTTTATCAGTAAAGATACTTGAATATTGATTAATTTATTTTATGATTTGCATAAATATTTTGAATAATACTGGATGGTCAAACATAAAATTCAAAAGTCAAAAACGACAAACTCCATAGGACAGAGGGGAGTAATCCATCAGTCTGTCATTGGCCTATTCAACAAACAAGTTACAACTGGCAAAACCAGCAACTGACCAGCGCCCGCAACAAGATTCTCCTCTAACATCACTACATCAGTTCAGAACCGCATCCTCTCGCCAAGGGGCTAATTCAGTTATACAGCTCGTAATCTCGTTCTGTATTGTATGGTGGGGTGATCAGTGGGAGAAAAAACGGTTTAGCGAGCTGTTTGTCAAAAAAGAAATCACGTGATTAAGCTCACTGAAGCAAAACCCCCACAAGCGTCTTGATCATGCATGGTCAGGATGCACCCTCCTCAGTAGCTTGTACAGGCCGAACACGTTGTTTTGTTGCCATCGGTATGGTATGAAGAAGGACCGGTATAATGCAGGGGAAAGCTCTCTGTCCAGGAACTGTAGTGCGGCCAATGCCTGCAGTTTGCAAAAGACTTGTCAGATTGTGAAAACAGAACTAGTAGAATCATGTGCGTTTATATTGGGATTATTATGTGTGTTAGTCTACCTCCCACTTTGACAAGTCACTCCCGCGTGAGGGATAAGGCCGTCTTAGGTCAAGTTCCACCAGTAAGGTACATGCTCCGATGTCTTCAAGCTGCACCAAAAAATAACATCAGGTTGCACTCAGTGTATATTATTAGAAGATTGCATTGTTGAAGTTCAGTAAGAAAGAAAACTACATATTGCCCTTCAGCCGCCTTGTTCTTGTTATTGAAGTATGTCGGAGCTGCAGTGGTTCCACCCAGGGTCTCGTTGAAGGGAAATGGAAGTAACCCACGGAAGCCATCATCTATCCACCGAACTTCACTGATATAGGAGGGTATGAAGAACGATGATGGATAACGATGCCACTCACTTCCAACACAGAGAATAGAACCTGTAAACAGACGAGTACACAAATTTAGCTACCAACAATTCCTTCAGACATCATTCTTTCTGATGGTGTATCTGTTTAAGTCAACTTTGCATCTTCATTTATATAAGCAACTTAACAAGAAAAACACAATCAATGACATAAGACAATACTCTGGGTCTCTAGCATGTCTTGCATTACAGGCGTAATACTATACGCGTACTAAGCAAGAACATAATCAATTGCCATGGCAGGTACAGATTGTAGAGCTTTACCAGGCCCAGTGTCATCATGATGTTCTAGATGCTGATAGATCTGCAGGGGAGCACCATATCCATTTAACATGGAAAATGTTCGGCTGTGGGAAGCACACAAAATAAAACCAAGGATCAAAGGACGCAGAACCTTCGCTATCTGTCACAAGCATTATGAAACTTTACAACAATTGCCAGTTAATAAACAAGAAAGTGTAAATGTTATTCAAGTCAACAAGCTAACCTTTTCAAAAATAGACTGATCGGATGAATATTTGTCATGGAAAAAATCAGGTAAGCTATCAATAACAGCTACAGCAGCAACACATATCAATGTATAAATTGGATAGAGAAACCTGCACAGACAGATAAGGCCAGTTAGCTTCAGTATGTTCCATCTGTATACAAGGAAAGATTCTTCAAAAGCAAGTTGTTATTCTTTTCATACCCTATGACAACACTACTATTTTCAGACAATGGAGAGGACTACAGAAAACCTGGCCCTTACTCTCAGCATTATTCGGTAGCAATAAGTAGTTAAAATGGTTGCAACATAGTACGACGGATATGTGGCTGATTTGGTTGTAATTTGGTCTAATTTAAGTGGATCTCAAGGCTATCCTATTAGAAATGTTGTGAATTCAATTTATAAATGAAACTTGCTAGCAGCAGTACAAGTAAGCTAAACAAAACAGCGACTTAGAAAATATAGGTCAAAACAAAATACAGGGCGCCTTATTTTTGTGTTTAAAGTCTAATATAAAAAGATCAAACTGGTTAGTTGAGGGAAATAATGGAGTCTAATAATCTTCAACTAGATGCAAGTACTTAATCATATGCTAGGTTCATAGGCAAAGAGAAATAATGTTTCTATCCTCTACATAATCTTCATACAGGAAGATGTTCTGCAGAAAAGATCAAAAGAAGACTTTTCCCTATATTATATTGCATGTTCGAGAGTCAACTGATCACATGTGCATATTGTGAAATTGCTTCTTACCTTTCTTCTTTGTGTGCCTGCAAAGACATGAAAGCCAACCAGATATAGATAGGAGAAACAACTATCAGTAGATCAGGAGCATATTTCTTTCGAGCAAATGGTACAACCCCCAAGAAAAGAAGAGCCAGGATGAAGGCAAAATTGAAATTATTGAATCCATTCCTGAAGTAAAATGAAAGCCCCTCAGTTCCATACAAGTGACTTTCACCACCACCAAGAACGTTATATTTCAGAAGATTGAAGACCGAGAATGTCAATCGACCATAGCAGTAGTAATCAGCAACAAACGAAAGAACCTAGCATAAACTTGCCATTATCAGTCAAACTCATACATATTGTAAAACAGTGAATCTGTGAGGGATTTACTTACAAGAAAGCACAGTGAAGTCAAAAATCCAGATAGAAAAACCCTTCTAAAAGATCCTCTGATTAGAGAATAAACAGTAACAGGGAGGAAAACCAAAATTGAGAAAGGCCAACCAAGGATCACTCCAGCAGCTGCAACTGAGACTGCACCAGCATATTTCTCAAGAAGGAAGAGTGCAGACGAAAGTGTTACTGCATACATGGAGAATGAACTTGGCAAGAAACCTGGAAAAGAGTATAAATATAATTAAGGTAGCACCCAGTTGAAGCAACCACAAGTCTGCAATGTAATTTCCAAACAACAGCAGAAAACTGAATTTACAAAGATACATACTGGTACTGGCAAAGAAGCAACCACTGGATAAGCATAGCATTGCAAGAACATAACAAGCAAGTCGCTTCCCATATCTTCTTGAAAGAGCAACCACCAGAACAGTTTCAGTGATAGTTGAAATGAGACCAAGAAAGATTCTCACTGAGAAGAACACACGAACCTTCACAGCAGAATAGATGAGATATCATTAGTAAGCACAAGTGGGTAAAGAGATAGCCAGCATATAAGGATGTGAAGAAACCAAAGGAGTAAGAGACAACGAACCTTATTCTCACCAAAGATTAGTGAAGCAGGCCCAGCTACAAGAGCATGAAAGAAAAGGTACAAATATGACCGAAGAGCAAAGTCGGAACTGCAATAGACATTTTTGCAGAAAGTCAATCAAACAACAAAACCTTTTTAGTCCCAAGCTAAAATAGATGTCCTAATTACTAACCTCTTGTGCCATGCAGAACATAAAAAAAAAAAAAAATCATTGCATACAAATCATGTTATTTAATGGGTTTGGTTTCCCTAAAACGCTTATGAAGAAACATCAAATCAAGATGAGCAATACTTGCAAGCTGAATCAAATTTGGAACGAAAACCCTAGGCCAACATTCAACATAAGGTAGCTAAGCATATAGAATAAACCGCCTAGTCCTAAGATGTGGGGAAAAAAAACAAAGCATACTTATTAATTTGAAAAATAGTTTCAGCAACAGTTACAGACATGCAGCTGTTTTATATATAGTTATATAATTCTTCCAATCCAAACCACAATAATACAACAATCCACATATTGGCGAGAACTAAAACGAGCCTTTTACTCACAGAAATGTTACTGAATATCATATACATGGTTTCCAGCAGAAACTCAAACGGGATACAGAGTATCTGAATTTCAAACACGGAAAAAACTTCCACAATGAAATATCATTACTATATATAATATTATGACATTATATACTATCATCAATTACATGATTAAATAAATAATCTATTAGCTCAATCCAAATTCAAGTCATCATGGTACAATTGCTCTGACTGTTGTAAACAATGGCATGCAGAGAGATAGGTAGGTGGCAATCAGAAGGCAGTACAGTGGAGGAGCCTAGGCAGGCCAGGCAGCCTACTTCGAAACAATTAATGACCTTGATTATAAATATATAGTACTGAAGTTGTCTCTGGTGTGCAAATCTCTATTACTTCCTAAGCATCAACTATTGACATCATTAAGAAAATTCAATTGCAGGAAGGGGGCACTTTGTCCTATACACGTAACCCTGCCACTGCTAGATTGTAAACAAAACAGATACAAATGTTAATAGCCTACCTTATTTTATAGAACACTCGCATTGTAAACTTGTCCAGCCCCAAACCTCACCATCATCACCCACCCCCCCTTCCCCAAGGGAAAAAAAACAGTCATAAACCAGCAACAGAGTCACCCCCACTGTTTCACCGATCCTTCAAAATCATAACAGAGTGCGAGTGTTTTTCACCTTAAGACGTGTTTGGCTATACTGAATTCCTCCCGATCCATATGTAATGAACTAAGATTCCACTTCAATACATCCCAATACTTATGGACTGAAGGGGATAAGCAATGTTTCCAAATAAGCCGCTAAACATTCAAATCATTCCGCTAATAAACCTACAACATACTCCCCAAGCCAAGCCACCCTGCGTGTAATCTACAACCTAAAGCAAAACACTGCTAATAACGGTGTAGATCTTCACACCCCCTCAACCAATCACTATTGCTTGCCCAAACTAAGCGCAGAACCCTCTCCTACTGCAAATCAAAGCACAGGTCCCCAAACATTCATTCCCTTACAATACGCTGAAGCGGCGAGGATGGCTGACACAGGTAGTAGGATTACCTGTACTCCCAGGTCTGGAAGCCGGAGCGGTAGAGTAGGAAGTGGAGGGGCTCCCAGTAGTTGAAGACCTCGTCGCAATCATGGATCAGGTTGGAGGACGCGCTCATGTGGCGGAGGAGCCCGAGCGCCAGGAACGGGAGGAACCACTTGATACCCTCGTCCTCGCCGTCGCCATCCCCGTCGCCGCCGGGGCGCCGCCGCTTCCTGTCCTTGGCCTCCTTGGCGTACCCGTCGTCAGTCGGTGGAGACGCCGCCGTGGCCCGACGCTGGCGCGCCGACGAGAGCGACATGGCCTGAGCACGAGGCGATGGGTCGAAGGTTTGGTCTAGAAGGTTCTGGATGTTTGGAGCTGCGGTGATTCGGGTCTACTGCGTGTGTGCCTGCCCCTCACACCTCTTTTGCTCGCGCGAAGGAAAGCATAATTGCAGATGGGTCCCTGAGTAGCTTTATTCTTTTTTTAAGAAAAAGGTCCCTCGTGCCTCAGTACTCCCTCCTCTTTTGGCTTGAAAATGTCCAGATTTGGGTTAAAAGTGGAAAACTTCGATCATAAGCAATGGTATACTCTAGATTGGTAGCATTGGGGCTTGAGTAGTCACTTCACACTTGGAACCTCTTCGGCTGTGTTTAGTTCCCTCAATTTTCCATCACATCGTTTGAATTTTTATCACATTCAATCTTTGGACATATGCATGGAGTATAAAATATAGTAAACAAAATATTTAGTTGAACAATTTGGATGTACTTTGAGAGATCGAATCTTTTGAGCCTACTTAGACAATGTTAGGACAATATTTACCACAAAAGCGAAATCCAAAGTGCTATAGTGTCAAATTCAATACTACAGTGAAATTTTGAGGGTACTAAACACAACCGAGGAAGCTTTTAAAGTTTCTCCTACCGAAGGATTTTCTGCTTAGGGGCAGCCCCTATGCTAATGGTCTCAATCCACATAGATAAAAATTGGCTGTGATCGGCTATGCTTTTCAGCTCTGTTGCTGTTGCCTACTACAGCCTCACCTCCACAACAAATATTGTACCAAACAAGCAGTCACAACTCAAACAGCTGCTGCAAAATGCAGTCAAGCACACTGAATAGTTGAAGCTAAAATCTTCTCCATATCACAGACTAGTCACTTTTTATGTTGCTGATATCACCATTTCTCTCTCTACGCAAACACCTGTTGGCTCACCTGCCTTTGCTCTCTCACAATCAGTCTCAGTTTTTCTTCCAAAAGGAGTGGCCTGCAACTTTTGTCAATTGAAGCATTTTCATCCTCTGCAAGATGTTGTGAGTTGTGGCATGCTGCGAAGCCGCTAGAGGCCACGGCGATCCCGGAAGACCAGCGTAGCAAGACATGAACTGCTCATCTCTAGTCTGGACTCTGCTGAAATTTGCAGGGCTGCTTGACATTGATATTGAATCACTGATATACGCCTGGTCTTCCGGGATGTTGGAGACAGCATGCGACAAGATCAGCCGAACACGATCCGATAAGGCTCTGGTGGAGAAATCGGCTTCCAAAACTCTGCCGCAGATATTGAAAGGAGGGCAAGAATCTGGTCTGCTTCACTGTTCGTTAGACAACTGTGGTATACTCCTATGGTACATGTTCGATCTTTCCCTAAGCAATGAAGCCTTGCCTCCCTCTGAAGGACCTCTTGGATCCACTGGCAACGGATACTATCAGCAATGGAGGGGACGATGCAGACATTTGCAGAGGAAGGAGGCGATCTTAGGGACTAGGGAGAGAGACCCATGGCTACACCGTCTGCGAGCAAGCGCAGTAGGGGCGACGCGTGAGAACAGGGGTTACTCGACATATGAAGCATCATCAAGCATTCACATCGCAGGTGTGGAGCCTGGTGCTGATGGTGCAACGTCTATGTATGGATCAGTGGAGCTCATGGTGACACCTGAAAAGCCAATGATGTCCAAACTGCACACAACTCTTCTCATGCTCCAAGTGGGGAAAGAGTAGATGGAGAGCGTAACTTGCAGCAGTCGACTTAGAATATCCAGCGCAACTCCCACATGTAACTCTCACTCGTAAACCTAAAGTAACATAAGTGATCACTGCAATTTTATCTGACTCGAGTTTACTTCGTAAACCTAAAGCAGCAAATGTACTAGTAAATAAACCTATATCAAATTGTGGAATAAAGAAGTCTCCGCAGAAAATACGAGTTGGCAGGGTAATGCAAATGGGACTTGTCGCTTCTGAATTATTGAACCTGTTGATGGCATCTAATCTAAAAGGACAACATTTCTGCAACATCATGCTCCATCTTATTATCATTGTAAAAAAAATTAATACAATGATAAAAAAGATGGCTTAGTATGTTTATTCTTATCAGCTGTTCTCACTATCATAAATAAATAATAATAAAGGCACATTTACATAACGTGGAAATGCCAGAGCATTTCCACAACCATAGAGACCTACACTAATATTAACTAAGAAAAGTACAGAACAAGACCTGCAAAATCTAATTACAATGAAGAAAAACATGTTATTCACATTTTCTCGCTTCATCTTGTAATAGCTGAATATACAGGAGAAGACTACCATGCACGTCTGCAGTTAGGTGGTCATATATCACTCCATGTATCATCATCACCACAATCACTGGCCACAGCCTGATAACATGGAACAAATCATGAGGAAACAAAAGAGTAGCAACAAAAGGTAATGTGAAGGGAAATCAGCACAAGACTAACCTGCCGGATAGCATTTGCTTTCTCCAAAATTGCTACAACGTTGGAATTAGCTGTAGATTGTGATGAGCCATCTGTCTTAGATGAATTTGTGGGTCTTAAATTGAAGGTCTGCATAACACAAACATATTGACCTGGTTAGGCCTTGCGTGCAGGGTTTCTGCTCTTAAATATGGTGAGCATCATATCGTGCCAACAGCCAAACAAGAATCTAGAAATCTCGAGGTACAGAGTTCAACAGACAGTTAGCAAGTACAACGATCAACATATTCAAGTTACCTTGCTCCTGATTTGCTGAAGCAACTCCTCTCTTTCATCCAAGCTTTTAATGTCACCGCCTACTGCTTTTTTGACCTTTCATGTCCATTATTAAGCTTCAGCTGCTCTGACTGTGATAATTCATTAGGCAAAATGAATAAAATAATCATAAATATTATGAAACAATCAGAAGCTATAAATTGGTAATGAGCTTCCTAACTTCAAGAATCAACTGGTCGTTACAGGGACTTGTATTTGTTTTAGTTGACAAAATAAATGGCCACAGGAATTCTGTACTGGATATGGTTAGCATGCGACAAACAGTGTTGTGGGTCAGATAGCTTTTTGAATCACAGTTCATCAAGTTCACGGTAAACATTGCATTTTGTTATCCTTTTGTGTCAATTCAACAGCTATATGACTATCCTTTTATCAAAAATAAAAAGTGAGATCTCTCAGATCCAAAGATGGTCCACATTTGTTTCTTGTAAGCCATCCCCTCCATTCCAAATTATATGACATTTTAGCATTTCTAGGTGCATAGATTTTGCTATGCATAGATATATATACTTATGTCTACATAGATTGTAAAATCAATGAATCTAGAAAAGCCAAAACATCTTATAATTTGGAACAGAGAGAGTACTTTTTTATATTAAAAGTAAAATAGCACTATAAAAATCATAAGGCTTATAGGTTTTACAATTGAAAGAGCAGAACAAACCTTATCCCTGATCTGCTGAAGCAAACTTGATTTTATATCAACGATACTAGGAGGATTAGTAATTTCTCTTACTCCACCAGTTTTCTGGACATCCTAGATATACCAAGTAGATAATTTAATTAACAAAATATAACAGGAGTAATTATTTATTATTACTGCTAATATTCAAACAGGGTCAACCAAATAAACAGTCCATACCACTTCCTTAGCATGCCCCTGTAGATCCAGTGGTGCAGTTGTTGGAAGGTGTTCTACCTGGGCAGAGGTGTGTATATGTGGTAAGCTTGAAGTTTTCATAAGCATATCTTTATCTGTAATGCATTTTCCCTCTTCTAGTGAAGTTGTTTGTCTTGTCATCCTCCACTGCATTGGGGGGAGAGGAGGTGGTGGTGGCAACTGATCTTCATCTGGTGGCAAATTCACCGGATTATGTGGAATGGGGGATTCACCATTTTGATCATCACTTCTGGACATCAATGTGTCAAAGTTTGGAAGTTCTTCAACAGTACAGGATTCTAAAGTGCCTATTACATTCTGATCCCCAACATTTGCAAGTGAAATATCTGACTCCATGCCAGATAAGTTCATCTGCTCGAATCCCATGTAGCTAGATAAAGGTGCTGTTGAGGATTCTATCTGATTTGAATCATCATACAACTCATGTTCCTCCAGTCCAACTCCATCTTCTTGATCCCACACCTCAGAGTTTGAATATAGTCGTGGACTTAGATCATCATATGAAGAATAACTATATGACCTACCAAAAGTGTCATCTTCAGACTCAGAACCACTGCCTGGCTGCGAATGGAAGACTCTGAAAGTAACTGAAATGTCGGTAACATCATATCATCAGAAATTTCATGAAGATTGCCATCACAGAAATCTAGGTTCAGCTTTGACGCCTCAAATGCACTCATAGGGTGAAAAGATATTTTCATGTACTCAAGTGGTGGAGACGATTTCTCTGAGTAGTGGCGGCTAGAAAAGATTGATGATTTGGTCAATCCATCCATTCCATTTTCTGTTTTGTTCCCAAACTTAGTTTCCTCTGCAAATACCGTTTCGCTTCGTTCAACAGGATTTAGAGTAGATTCATCTTTTGCACTTGTATCAGCATTCGCCCTCTCAGATGACATAGGAAGATCAGTATATTTGGAAGAAGTTCTTCTCTGAAGTGTATTAGCAAGAAATCTTTGTGCAATGCTTGAAAAGCTTGATGCAGACACCATATGCATGTTATTCCTCATGTCGGTTGAGTATATTTCGTGCCAGTTTCAACAGTTCCTTCAGATTCTAGAAGCTCACTTATTGAAGTATGCTTGCCAGTCATGTTATTGTGCTCAAAGGATGAGGAAAAAATCTGAGTGCCCATCTGTATGACTATGGATTGGATCGAGTGTTCTGGCTGCTGATTGATTTGACCCTGAGCTATTGAGGTTTGCAGAACCAGGACGGATACCAACAAGCTTTTCCACAAAGCTGCTGGTAATTGATGTGTTTCCATTTGGAACATCTACAACTGCTGATTCAATTGGCTTTGAACAGTGCAATTCTGTGAATTCAGTTGAATAGACTGGTTGAGCTTCTTTAAAACCAGGTGGAGTATCCTCCCTAGAACCATCTTGAGCCCCAAATACTGGAGGTTTAGATGGTTCAAGTCCAAAGAGCCCAGCATTTGTCCAGAGTTTAACAGATGGTACAACAGTAGATGTGGTAGAGGCATTTGAAGGAACACCTTGAGTTGCACATCTGCTCTCCGTTAGTTCATTAAGAGGTTCACTCCACGAACTAGACACTTCACTGGCACCAGCAGACATAGTAGAGGTATTTGTTGGAACATCTTGAGTTGCACATATATTATCTGATGGTTTGTTAAGAGGCTCACTACATAACTCAGATGCTCCAATTTCACCACAATCACCAATTTCCTCATGGCTCTTTCCATCATAATCCTGAGGCCTACTTTCAGGAATAACACATGAGTCATCAAAGGGATCACCAGGTGAACTTTTATCAGCAGGTGCCATCTTGAAACCCACCTCATCAACTACCATGTTGGCAATGTTAGGTTCGGATACAACATTATCAGCAGTACCATCGATAAGATCACCAACACTTTCTGCATTGTCAACAGCAGACTCTTTATTGGACGGAATAACCATACAGGTGGAGAAACCTGGTTGAGGAATCTCAGGAAAGTACCCAAGATCATCATCTGGCTTACTCTTGGGTATTTCATTGCAAACAGGGGATCCATCATTGGAAAGTGTGGCTGAATGGACCTGCAGAGGTTCTATAATCTCACAAGGATCTCCGCAAGCACCCTCTGCACCACTCTCATGGATATTAGTGATGACAGATGACTCTTTTATAGGGACTTACAGATGTATAGTCTGAAAAATTCTACTGTTGAAACCTCAAGAGAATCTGCATTTGACAAACTGGGAAAATCAGTTGCTCTTTCACAAGTACGAAGAATATCAGATTCTTGACATGTGTCAGTAAAATCAGTGACAGAGGAATCAGGACACTGTGGAACAATATTATCAATTGGCCCCACTTGAGGTGCTTCAGCATTGAAGGAAGGTGCTGGCAACCCTTGATTCTTAGTTTGAAATTCAGATTCAGTTTCTGTCTCAGATTCAAGTGTATTAAGTGCATCCATATAGTTGTCGGCTTCTCCTGGAATGTCATCATGGTGGTTCAAGACTGATGGCACTAACAGTGATTTTGTCTTTTTAAGTAAGGCATCTTGCTGCTCCGAGGCATCCATTACCTTATGGTCAGTTTCTTTCTGCACAGAGCTAGTACATATAGGTTCTGCATCTTCAGCCTTATCCATAACAACATCGTCACAGTAGACAGAACTTGTGGACATGGTAATCGCAGCCTTTTCATCCCATTTAACATAAGGTGATCTAGCAACCATATCACCGGGCGGGGAACCTTGCTTCAAATAGTCACTATGATCATCCATGTTGGTGCCGTTAAGTAGTACGCGCGGACCACCATGCTTGTGCAACTTAGTATCCAATGACTTGCCATGACCATTCTCATGAGGAACTGCAGAAGGTTTTGCATCAAAAGCTTGTTCTACTGAACTCAGTTGTGTCTTCGAACTAAGAGAAGAAGATCTGCTCATATTGTCAGGATTAGATCTTGCGTCAGGTGTAGATCTATGCTCTGAGATGCTGTGACCATCATTGCTGGGAGATGCAAACTGCCTGCTGGAAAAATACACTATTAACAATGCTGTTCTGGATGTGCCGTTCAAATATAAGAAGGGAATAACCATAGAAAATGAACTGGATACACAATTGTTGTATCTTAAAGTATGGGAATGTGCAACACCTGTTACCAAGTTGGCCAGCAGTGTTTATCGCTGAAATTCAGTGCCCCTATGCCTAGATGTGGCTTGCCCATGATATGGCTCCCTTAGTCGTGATCCTTTTCTCTGTACAAGTTCATAAGCTCTATGAAGACTTTTGGCAAGTTCCCAACATGAAAAAAAGATTATTACGCACTGATATCAACGTCAGACAGTGAGAATGAAGAATATAACCTTAATTTTCTGCGATCTCTTTTCTCTTTGTAGATTAGCAGTTTTGTCTGCTCGTCATATCCCATGCTTTCTTGAAATAGGATGGATCAGAATATCTCTTTACACAAGCCCCGCACCAGCAGTATCAAATCTGGAAGGCAGTAATTTTATATACCAAAAAATGTTTTTTTACAACAGATACCAAAAATGTTTATTAAGTAAAGTTCCAATGCTTACTTATCAAGAAGGTAAAGCCGTGGTGGATCTCGGCATTCTTCATAGGAATCCATCATAAAAAACGAGGCAGATCACTTGCTAGCAGGTGATTTTGCTCATTTTGAATCTGAGTGTGCCAATCAGAGCCTGTGTTTTATCAGTAAATTCAGTAAGATTGCAAGATAGTCTTGATATCAAAGAATTCAAGATGAACAAGAGAGACATTCAATTACTAGGATGGGTTCATGATCAGGGCACTTATAGACATCCATCGATGACGTAAATAAATAATTACCCGGAACATAGGCAAAATGTATGTGACTCTTCTGATTCTTCACAGCTTTTTCAAGAGATGGAAGAGCTGCTTCAATGTTCTGTACTCGAGTCAGCACCTTACGACCCCTTGCAGATGTAGCTATAACTTGCTCGTGCAGGTCATGGAAAACATCAGCCGCAAATCTGGTGTGACCAAAGCGGGAAATCAATTTCATGAAATACTATTTATGAAAAAAAAAATTAGTATAACAAGAAACACGGTACGTAACTAAATCTGTGCAGAGCATTTATACAACGGGAAAAATGATAGAACCATTAACAGACAAACAAACCCCTCCGAGTGGCAACGGTTTTTCCCTAGCAAGAAACGGCAATTACCAGAACCCATGGAGATTCTCCAGCCAAAATTAGCAAAGAACCCTCGAACAAACATTTAACAACATCAAGCCAGCCAAAATGCTTCCAGTCAGCCACTAAGCAACCTAAAACTAAGCCTTTCAGAATCACTAGTTGATTCATATAAGATTAAAGAGACTCTCTGCAAACATAAATTCTAAGGTAAGATTCTAAGACCTCCACGTCATACCCAACGCAGAACGCACACAATCAATTAGCTAGCTAAGCATGCCTCCTCTACCGAGCGAATGCGGCGAAAAACCGCCTGAACGATCCCAGCAGATATAGCTGTTATCCCATATGCCGCTCCAAAAAAAACCCTGAATTGCACTATCCAATCCAGTGCTAACACTAGATCACAGCAAGCACAAAACCCGAACACCGCCACTGCTACAAAAGGACATTCAATTCCTTCCTGCCACAGTTTACGATAGCCGGCACAGAGAAACACTGCTCTAACAATTCCCATTCCTATCCTATGGCACAGCACTGCGCTCATTCGCCCAAAACGAATTGAACCACCTCAACAGCAGATGGCGCAGATCCCACTACTTGATACCACTCCAAACCTGAGGCCGAAACCAAACCCCCCAACCAGCGCTGAAGTCCCCGCTGGAAGCCGCCGCTAAACACGCACCGCGGCAGATCCCAACCGGGGACCAGACCACAGAGAGGAACACGGCCGCCAGCTCGAACGAAGCGCGCATAAATCAAGCAGCACGAGGCAGTGAGTGAGCAGAGCCTTACTCCGCGAGATCTCCGAGCTGGCGCAGGATCCCGACGAGGCCCGCGACAGCGACGCCCTCGAGCAGCGCCTTGGGTTCCTCCTCCCCCGCGGCGGCGGTGGCGGCGGCGGAGGCGGCGGCTCCCTTGTTCCCCGCCACGGCGGTGGCGGCGGCTCCGGCAGCAGCAGCAGCTCCGCCGCCGTAGAGACCGGGGTCCCCAGCCCCACCTCATTCCTCACCTCGAACCTGACAAGCGGCATCGTCCGCCTCCTCGTCACTCACGGCCTCGGCAGCCGCCCCTCATGAGCAGAGACGAGCCGCTGCGCTGTGGTCGCCGACGCGACGCCGCAACGGCTACTTTATCTTGGTGGCGCGGTGGGAGCGGGAGTGGGAGCAGGTGCGCTCGCCGCGTCAGTCTGCCGCCTGGTTGCCGCCCCCGCAAGGAAGATGAGGAGGGAAGGCAGCAGGATCAGGATGGCGGCTGTGGGAGTGTGAGCGTGAGGTGGACTGGAGAGCCGGAGGCGAGGGAGGAGAGGGGACGCGTCGGTCTCCGACAAGGTGCGGGACGAAAGGGACGCGGGGAGGAAAAGGCAGCGCGGCGGCACGAGGGGTAAGTGGCGGTGCGGTGTGGTGGTAGGAGCGGGCCCCCGGCGCGCCTGTGCTCTCTGTCGTGCGGGCGGCTGGCGGCTGCGGCTCGGAGGCCTCCTCCTCCCTCCTCCCCGTCCACATCCACTCGGGTCCCGCGCCGCAGGTGGGTGGGTCGTGGCCTCGTGGCTGGCTTTGCTTTGCTGTTGCGGTTCTTCCAGTCAGGGTCCGCGTCCGCCGGGTCGGGTCGGGCCGCCGTGGGTTTCTGCTGGCCGGTCCGTGGTGTTCCCGTGGCGATGATGGGTTGAGCGCCAGAGTCACCGTGGACTTTTTGGACCTGAACCCAAGAATCAAATCGAATCAAATCTTGGGGCTGGGGCATGCGATTTGCGCCCGTGTTTGGTGGCCGGCTGGTCATGTCAACTGCGCTGTCTCGACTCTCGAGCGAAAATGTTGGGGACAAAAATCACTTGAGTTGATGCTTGCGCTGTTACTCACTAGATTGTTCTTGTTGTTTTTTTAAAAAAAAAAATGTGTGAGGAAAAATAAAGTGTACGATGTTTGTGTTAAGGTTATTAAATCATTGCAGGTCGGGAACCAACCTACGGTTCTTTTGAGATGTCCTTTGGGAGGGTCGAGGATCTTAGTAGGAGGCTAGATCTAATTATTGGGTCAAGTGTTTACGTGAGCGCTTTTGTACTTGAGGTCCGTCATAACTAATGATGGTGGCGGTTGAGAAGGTGGCACTGGTTCTAGCTCTATGTACCTCAATGATCCCATGTAATAAGCATGTTTGGAATATAGGAATTTTATAGAAATCACATAAGAACTTTGGGAGATGCTAAATTGCAAGCGCATGAAAATTAGTCAATGCCTCAGGCGACGCCTTTGAATCGTTGGATTTGATTGAACGGTTGACCTAATTTGGGTGAAAGCAGAAGTAAGCAGTAGAGCGGCATCGCCTGAAACAAAACTATAAATTCAGTCGTCTGGGCCACGTTTAGTTGGTTGAAAATTTGCCAAAAAATTGCAAATTTTTTAGACTCTCTCTCCATCACATCACATTAAATACACCAAAAGACATATGTTCGGAGCATAAATATAGGTAAAAAAAATAACTAATTATACAGTTTTGTTGTAGATCACGAGGAATCTTTTGAGCCTAGTTAGTCCATAATTGGACAATGTTTACCACAAACAAACGAAACGTCTTTACGAGCTATTGCTACGAGTCGAGAAAAAAGTTACTTTTTGCTAAAATTTAGCCATCTAAACAAGGCCCTGGTATATAGGAATCGTGAGGAACTTTTCACATGATGAAAGCTCTCTCATATTCCAGAACACACCGGGCTTTCTTTTCGAGAAGATATTTTTTTAAGAAAAAAAAATTGATTTGGTATTATAGAATGGTACTAAAATTATTTTATACATAATAATATATTTGAAGATATAAACATTGTGACTATTTTCAATATATTCAGTTAAATTGAAATTTTTTAACTCTGTTGAGAAACGAGATGTATAAAATTTTGAGACCAAGATCTCTCAGTCCTGCCAAACACGTTTAGCAGAGCACCCTACATGTGACATGGCCATACAAAACAATGATCCTCTGCCATAGTAGGTAGCCACTAGTTCTCACGCCAGCGGAGGACGCGAAGGCTGAGGGCAGAAACGAACATGGACACACATGGTGGAGCTTGCAAGAGTTTTACATTACAGAAGCCGAAGAACGGGACCGATACGTGGTTCCAACTGAACACAGGACACTGAATTTAGTTTCAGTTGGTGTTGTTGGCATATGCAGCGGCAGCCAACTGGAGATGGAGTCGCGGCCGTGGCCCGTGGCACGCAGCAGACGGAGCCTGGATCCTTGCTCCCTTCGCTTTGAATGCCCCTGCACGGATTTTCTGTTCCCATGGGCCGTGGCGCCATGGCTTGTCGCCATAATAAAAGCATGGTCCAAAATACTAAATGAGAGTCCTTTTATTAGACACCTAGTAAATGAGATTACGGTCATATTTTTTATCAACCACATAGTACTTCTTTTGTTCTAAATTACAAGACGATTTGACATTCTAGATACAAAGATTTTGTTATGTATGTCTAGATACAAAGTAAACACAATGGATGTAGAAAAAGTTTAATCATGATGTTTTGAATATGATCACGTCGGCTCTCTTGTGGTCTAAAGGGAACTCAAAAATAATTTATAGTTTGGGAACTATGGCTTAAGGTTGCACCGTGGTGACTCGATGCGAATGAGGCCTCAGAGTGGATGAATGAAGACTGCATATGATGATTCGGCTGCTACAAAGCCAATTTCGGCACACGCATAGTGGAAATCTTTCAATAATTCGCTTGAGTTATTGTGATGTTGGAAGTGTGAAACCTTCCTTTGAGCTGTCGGTGTCAGTTCCTCGTCATTTTCTCTATTTTTTCGCTCTTAGCTCTGCAAGGCTAGACTAGTTTTTGTTCATGCATCGGATTTTGCCAAGTTTTTGCTGGAACTGGGTGTACTCTCTACCTTTTAGACCTTCGTTGTAAACTGAACGCATTTCTTTCGGGGCTATTTGAAAGGGCCAGGGCGTTTTGCCATTGAACTCTAAAAAAAAAAAAAGCCAAAATGACTTGTATGGAATGGAGAGTTTTTTTTTGAGATTACACATCTGACGTAGACGTTCAACATGCACGCACACTCACTCTTTATGAACACACGTACGCAAACGCTTACCCCTATGAGCATCTTCGAAGGACTACGCCGGCAAATCTTGAAGTTCCGAAGTCACCACAGACGCCTCGCTATCGACGGGGACGTCGCCTACCACTTAATGCATAGCGCCGGAAAATCCTGAAATAAATCCAGAATAAAGTGTCACACCTAGGATTTGATTGAAGTCATAAAATCATTGGAGTTGTTTATTTTGAACTAGCTATGATGTTTAATGCATTGACGCTAATTTTAGCATCTGAGTAACTATATTAGCTCTCGTGAATCGGGTGATACAGAACCAGTGAAACACCCACCGGTCCATGACCGGATGCAAATGGGAGCGGGCGCGGTCATCATGAGTAACTTTTCCCGCGGCATCATTTTCTGGTGGGGCAGCTTGGAGTAAAGCAGAATAAATCGGTGACGTCACCAGGATTCAGTCATTCCAGTGGTGGACAGGAGAGCGCGAGCGAGGAGGTGTCGCCGGAATGGCCCCTGGTTTTGTGTGTGGTACGAGTACGAGTACTAGGATGGACCGGGGTAGGTGTGCCGCATTTCCTGCGTGTGGTGTGGGGTGGGGCACACGGGAACACGAACAAAATGAGTGGTACTACTACCCTTGATCCTGTTGCTCTTTTCTACTACTACTAGTAGAATAATGACATGACGTGGTTTGTTGTTACTTGCTAGGAGTGGTACGTAGCGTTTTTAGACTTTGCCAGTGCCCCACTACTAAATAGCTGACTGATAAATTTTGATACACAAAAGCGAAGAGGTTTTGACGGCTTCTCTCGTATAATCCTTTTGTTTGGTGTAATCTGGGCTAAGAAAAGTGCTGGCTGGTCCATGACACCGGTGCAGGGTCAGACCAGTCGTACCTTTCAGTAACTCGACATGATGGGGAGCAGCCAGGCATAACATGTGTCCAGCTCGTGCACGGTACAGGAGAGCGTACGGCTTTGAATTGATTCAGGTTTACTCACACAACGCTACTCTACAGTTTACATGGCCCATTGCCAATAAAACGGCCTACTGCTGTGTGTCTGTCAGTCGTTACAGCTAGAGGTCCATTCTACATAGTGAGGTTGTCCGCTACTCTACTTTGCCATCCTTCAAAGAAAAAAAAGCAGGCTATAACTACCCAAGGAGAAAGAAAAAAAAAAACACTCTACAAAGATCAACATTGGAGCATGGACTACTGCCAGCTCTACTTTTACGGCATCTTTTTGCCATGTTTATGAGCACAAAGAGCATTCCCCAGTTTTAGTTCACACAGACACGCTGGGACTAGCAGCTTTGCCCTTGGAGCTACTCCAGTTCCAAACCTCACTCTTCTTGATCAACGATCAACCACCACGCCGCCACTTGCCAGCCACCACCACCAAAAAGCTCCACCGGGCATTGGCGCCCGCCCAGTCCCAGTCCCAGCCAGCCAGCCAGCAGACGAGACGAGGCCGCGCACGCACGCACACACGCAGCGCGCGGCACGGCAGCAGCCAGCGGCTCTGGTCCTGGACCACGCGAAAAGCTGCCGCGTGCCGCCGTCCTTTGGAAATTATGGGCGCTTTCCCCACGCCTCTGGACCTGGTCCACTCCACTCCACGTACGGGTCCGTCCGTCGTCGTCCTTCCGATTCCGACGCCAGCCAACCTCCTCCGCTGTCCCTGCTGCTCCTCATCCCTCTGTTTGTCTTGCTCGACCGCCACCATTAGTTGAGTGACGCTAGTTAATCCGGCTGGTGAGCTGGTCCCCGTGACAGCCAGGGTTGACCAGCTAGCTAACCACGCAGAGATGGATGAGATCGACGGCGCCTGCCTGCCTGGGTCGAGTCGGTCTCGCTCGTTTGGTTACTTTGGTACGGTGTACAGGCGCATCGCTGCCTCTTCTCCTGTTCCTGATACACTGCAGCATTGGTGAGCTAGCTCAAGGGGCTCTGACCGTGACCGCACTCGGAATCAATGGCCGGGGTCGCACTCGGACGGGTAGCGATTTTCCTTGGCCTGCGGAATTATATATTACTGCCAGCTTCAACACCCACCCTATCAGATGGAAGGAAGGAAGTCGAGTTGAGACGATGGGCTGCTGCGAGCGTGGTTTAGTGGAATTAGTTGGCTAATACGACACGGCTTACAGCAAAGCTGCGCCATCAGTGCGTACTCATGAGAGCGAGTGCGCACCTGGAGGGTGGAGCTATGTACTATGCTGCTATGTAGTATGCTTCGGTTCAACTCCACTCCACACTGGTCTCTCTCGTTTCTTACTGTGCGTGTCCGATCCTGTCACAGGCAAGGGTCAAACTGTTGCCCGGCCCCAGAAGCAGGCAACACAAGGGACAGTGGGAAAGACAGTCACTGACACTCACTGACACACTGTGAAGCTAGCACAGGCTGGTAGGGCTGTACGGTTACGTACACAGTCACAGTCGTCCGCAGTCAAGGGTGAGCTTTCGCTTGGCCGAGTGAAAAGATGGGGGTTTCTCATGGGACGGCCGGACGGTGCCAGTACGCCGGGCCAGGAGAGAAGGGACGCCCTGCACCTGCACCTGCACCTGCTGCACACTTGCACTCCACTCGGGCCAGCTGCGGCGGGCGGCGTTGGGTGAGTGAATGAGACAACAGGATGAGGCTGCCTGCAGATGGTTGGTGAAGGGCCAAGGACGACGCCACACATGGGGTGCCCCGAAACGAATCCCGATCCGTTCCAGCGCCAGCGCCATCCAACGAGATCGATCACCAGCTCGACGCACATTGCCGTTGGCCTGCCCCGTACAAATATCTTCGTCGGCGTACAGTACAGATCCAAGTGGCCGGGCAGCACCAGAATCAGTTCTAAAAACATATGAACATACAGTAGTTTTCTTATAGAATCAGACAAAAGAGCTGTCAAAAAATAATGTAAGCGTATTCGGTTTGCACTGTTTTCGTAGTGAATGAATGCTACTTGGAATGCAAATATAGACATACATACATAAAATTTTTGGTTTTTGGCAGGGATGGTATTAGAAGTCGTTTAGGGACGGCAAAGCTCCCAAGTTTAGCAAAAATCCAAAGGAGGACCGATTACTAAAAACATAACTTTAACCTCTTATTATTATAAAAATATTTATGAAGATGTGATATATTTATACTTTTTTATCAAAGTAGTTTTTAAGACAAATCTACTCATATAATTTTTATATTTACAAACTCAACAACTTAAAAGTTATTGATGATTTATATTCCCCGATGTTTGACTCAAACCTTCTAAATTACAGGCCACATGCACTTATCATTGTCAAAAACGACTTCTAGTCATTGCGATACCAAAATACATCGAGTAAATAGCGGAAGGAGTATAAAACCATAATTTTACAAAACATTTGTTCAAATAAACAAACTTAAGTATCTTCAAGCAAAATTTTTAATTTGGCATTTGACTTGTTTGACTAACTCCCCATTCCAAATGTCATGAGTCAAGAAAGGCTTTAGCAAGAATCAAGAACTCTTTTGCGAAAAAAGCTACTATCCGCCAATTTACTTTCATTTTTTAACTCGGTTTGGCATATGGGAAAAGTGGGGCGGGAGGGAGCGGTTGTTGGTTCCTCGTCGGATCCTGTTTGCAAGTCGCCATGGGTCGGGCATGCAAGAGACACACGCAAGAAATGGCAAAGCTCCCAAGTTTAGCAAAAAAAGCCAAAGGAGGACCAACACGGGACAAGCACGACTGATTTTACCTACGTCCCGGCCCCGATCTCAAATTCTTACTAAAATGCAAAAATAAATTTGCAAAACTGTTGGAGCATTGTTTTTCTAGACTTTTTACAAAAAAATACAAATACCAAACCTATATGCAAAACAAAAGTGATATAAACTTTTTAAATATCAAGGAGATGCTAATGAACCGAGATGCTATGCCATTAGTTTTAATAAAATTTGACCTAATCTTGTCCTGAACGACAAGTTTAGGCAGTTGGAGCAGTTCGTGTAGTTCCACATGCAGCACGTCTCTCAAAAATTCAGTTTTGATGATGATTGAGGAGACGATTCTTTTTTGACACTAAACAACTTCTTTTTTTTTTTTTTGTGACACATCAAACTTTATATTAAAAAGGTACACAGTACATCATTTTTCAAGTTTTACATAAAGCGCCTGAACAAACTAGAAAAACAACAAAGACCCTAATTTATATGAATTTCGCGATTCTAACTGCTTCTCCATTCTTCATGACGCCGCCCAACACCGTGTCCGCCTCCGCCGCCGGACGCCGTCCCCCGGAGCACTTTCAATCCGCAAAGAGAACTCAAACCTTGAAGACGCCACAAGATCGCATCGATCCGGAACTCCCTCCAAATCGAATCTACCGTTGAAAGAACATCGGCCATCTCTTGACCCACATCATCAAAGGAGAAGGAAGCGAAGAGAGAAGACCAGGTTCGGCGGCGTTACCGGCGAGGAAAACGACCTCGCGCCTTGGCGTTCGCGGGCCGGAAGAAGACAACCGCGTGGAGAAGCGTGAGGGTTGCCGAAGGCTGTTGCGAACTAAGGCGGCGAGATTGAAGAAACCGGCCCCCGGGCGACGGCGACTCCGGCGGCGGTTGGAAAAAGAAGAAAAGAGCGACGACCTTATAAAGTCTGGATGGAGCGGTGGCTTCTAGCCGTCCAGCGTCGACCACGCCGGTAGCTGGAAGCGGGCGCCCGAGACTGAGGTAGGGCCCGGAACCCCACATTCCTACGAACTCCACCCCCAAATTTGAACTATACTTGAAAAACTCAAAAAAATAACTTGGCCCTAATTTTCAAGATCTACAATTTTCACAATTGGAAGATTTTCAAATTCGGCCTCTATGACTTTTGAAATGGGTCAAAAAAAATTTGAATTCAAAATTACTTTAAAAAAATTTATTTAAAAACTTCAAAAACTTTGTACACCTCTTTTGTACATCAAAACAAGATCTACAACTTGGCTTTTTTGAAAATTTTGGCAAATTTTGCTTAGATTTTGAATTATGGAAAAGGGGATAAAAAGGGAATAGAAATTAGGGTTTTTCGAAAATTCAAACTTGAATTTGATTCAAATTTCAGATTCCCAACCTATACTATCAAACCATCATACAACAACACACTTAGGATCAAAAACATAAATTCCAAATTAAATCACTCTAAAATTCTTAAGCACAACAAATCCTTTAAATATAAACTTATTTTAATTTGATGCATTTCAATTTTCTAATCATGCATGCTTTGCAATGATCATGATGACATGGCAGAATTTTAGTTGATTAACACAGAGGTGTTACCGGAACTCCCTCCAAATCGAATCTACCGTTGAAAGAACATCGGCCATCTCTTCGGCGGAGGAGGAACGAAAGAGAAAAACGGGTTCTCGCCCATTAAGCCGTCGAAGAAGACAACCCACGATCCGTCGAAGATTGAAGAAACCGCGAGGCTCCCCGTAGCCCCTCGCCGTGGCTGGAGTAGGCGCCAGAGGCCCCAAGGGCATCATCGCCTCAGCCCACGCCGTCGGAGGCAGGGACGGAGGAAGGGCCGAACACGAACTCCACCCCGCATCATCGCCTCAGGAGCGAACTCCACCACTCATCGCCTCCACCTCATCGGCCGCCGAGAGAACACAACGGCGAAGGGAGAGAAACCATAAGGACCTTATTCCACCAATACGGCCCTCCACCCATCGAAAACCTACTCCCTACGGAGACCTAATCTACACCGCAGCATGAGAGGAATCAGGGCCCCAAGGGGAGGCCGGAAGGGAGCTATTCTCCCCGACCAGGAATCGAAGGGGAAAGCTGACCAGCTGAAATTGATCTAGGTACAAACCGATTGAGGAGACGATTCTGTGACCCAAAACGATTTCGTCGACAGGATTGAGAGGTACCCAAGCCGGGCCAGCCCACAAATGTGAAAGCCAAGCTTGCAATTGTTGCAGGAGGCCAGCAATGTGCAATCACAGCCCAGCCCAATGCTTACTAGCGGAAGTGCACGCACGACCCAGCTGAATCTATGAAGGCCCAAATAGACACACAGCCCAATACGCGCGTTCCATTGCGCCATTGTTTCCTTTCCTTGGCAGTGAAGGAGAGAAAGTCCCTCCTCAACTCCCACGCCACCGTGTCCTCGCCCCACGGCGTCGCGCACCAACTCCAATTCCTCCACACCGAGCCCAACCTCAACGCCTTCGCCGTCGAGATCTCACGCGCCCGGCCACGCGCCATGGCGACGCGGAACCGGACGCCGCTCTACCGCAAGTACCGCGACGCGCTGCGGCACGTCCGCGCGCCGGCCGGGGCGCCGTCGTCGTCCGGTGGGGGCGGGGGGGGGAGGCCCGGTGATCGAGATGGCCTCGCTGCTGCGCTCCGACCGCACCTACGCGCCCCTCAGCACCGACGACCCCTCCGCCTCCAGGTTCCACCATCTCCGACTCCCAACACCTTCCTCTCGCATCTCGTCTGGGCTCTGTGCCGTTTGGGGATCACTAGAGGTAGCTAGCTGCGATGCGGGGCTGCGAGATGGGGAGTTTCTCAGCTAGATCGAGAGGCATTTCACCATGCTAACGAGTAGAGTGGGGTGATTGACCCGGTGACTCAAATGAATTGGTGGATTTGCAGATCACTAGACTCGCCCATTAGCTTGTCTGATCTAGTCAAGCCTTTGCGTATTTGCTAATTATTACTACGAGGCAACGACCTGTGTAGGCGTAACTGGGGATGGGAATTTCCACCACTAGATCGAGCAAATGGAAGAATTGTTATAGCATGCATGTTGGTTAGTGATCAGTGGCTGTAAGCTGTAATGGTGGGTTGCCAAGGTTAACTAGCGTTGATGTGTCACTGGTTGGACACCTCACTGGTGATAAGATCAATTATGCAGCACTGACATTTGGTTTCTGTGTTGCAGTAGAGGTGCTGTGACAGTCGGGCTACCCCAGCCTGGGTGGATGTTTCTGAAGAGATATCTGCAAACATGCAGCGGGCAAGGACGAAAATGGCGAGCTGGCCAAGGCACATGCCAAAGCTTTGATGCCATCCTTTGGCGATGGTAGAGACGACCAACGAGCAATTGAGGTTCTCACACATGAGGTAACGGATTTACTCAAGAGGTCGAGAAGAGGCTGCAGAAGCTGTCAATGAAAGATTCGTCAGAGGATTCAAATGTCCGAAAGAATGTCCAGGTGATTATAGAACCTGATTTATCATTGGCAGTTAGTGACAGTTTTTTTTTTCACTTTCTGTTTGACGGACAAAAATACCCTTGGCTGTTATGTGCAGCGTTCTCTTGCTACAGACCTGCAAAACCTGTCAATGGAGTTCGGAAAAAGCAGTCATCATATTTAAAAGCAGCTTAAGCCAACAAAAAGAGGTTCCCTTCTGTTGTTATCATTAGATACTTAGGTGCTGATAGAATGCTTGTCCTACCCTGACTGCTATGCTTTGTTGACAAATACCTTTTCAGGGTCAAGATGGTGTTGATTTGGAAATGAATATAAATGGGGCGAAGTCTACATATGAAGATGATGAGTTTGACGATGTGGTATGTTTTTTTTTGGTATTTACATGCATAATAGATATTAACAAGAGGAGTGTGTTTGGGAGAGGCTTTATGTGTTTTCTCCCCTTCCTTTGTACATTTGTACAATTTTTTTTTTTCTCTCTTAATGAAATGACACAAAGTTCTCCTGCATGTTCAAAGGGGGAAAAAATTTTTGATTTGCTCACTCTCCGTGACTCCTAGAGAATTCCATACTAGTGAAATAAACATTTGGTCGACAGACATGCTTCCCTCTATATGCATGAACAGTAAAAAAATGAAAAATTATGGGTAAAAGACAAAATAATAACAACGAAGTTCTGCCTTATGTGCACTGGTGTTTATGTTTATTTGAGTTAGTTATACAGTTCATAATTCAGTCTTTAAATCGGGTTTTTGTTGTGGGTAACTCAGTTCCCCCCCCCTTGATGCTGATGTTAAATTTGTTATTAATTGGATAAACTTTGTACTATGCCTCCCTGAAACCTTATATTAGCACTGTTGATATCCACATCTGTGTGGAGAAACACTTCCCACTCTACCACAAACACATTTTTCTTTTTGGAAAAAAGTCAAACACATTGCTTTGGGTAGCATAAAATAGATTATGAATGGAGAATAAGATTGGATGCTTTGGATAGTCAAAACAAAATTTTTTCCAAAATTAAACATAGCAGCACAACCATGCAAATGAAAATCCAGAGTTTAGTCCTGCAATGAAGGACTAACAGTGAACATTAGATGGTTTGGTTCGAGCAACCAAAAACTGCTGCAAATATGCTTTAAAAAATAAACTTGGCACAATCTATCCTTTATTGTGTCAGACTGTCAGTATTTTATTTCTTTTCTTTTTTTAGATTTTTTTTTATCCATGCATGAGAGATTTGGCAGAATTTGAATTTATTGTGTTAAGAATATAGTTGTTCGGATCCAGACCAACAGATGATGAGAAGTGCAGCTAGTTCTTTAAAGTTTAAGATATTGATGTAATTCATAATTGTAAGCACCTGTTACCAGGGTTTCACTTTTGAGGTTCAAATGATTGAAAACTTAAGAAAAACTGACCATGGTCCTTTTCACCAGAGAAAGGGAGAGAGAAATTGAGCAGGTGAGTTTTTCTGTTTATTTCTCTGTGATGCCACATTTTTTTTACTAACTTTTTTGACAAGCACATGTTCTGAAGTCTGCTTATTCACCATTGTTTCCTGCAATGAAGGAACAATAGAAGGTTGTTGAATCTGTCAAAATATGAACTTTGCACAATCTATCATTTAGGATTGTCTTTTCATTTTCTTTCTTTTTTTTAGATTGATTTTTAGGTCCATGCATGAAACCCAATTTTATTTATTGTGTTAATATTGGTTTTCAGATGACTAGTTGGGACCAGACTTCTTTAAAGTTTATTTTGATTAATTCAAACAGGGAATTTTGTTACCAGGGTTTCACTGATTCAGATGACAAAACATACAGAATGTTGCAGCCTTCAGTTGAGGAGGGTTACAAACAGCTTGAAAAGGGTTTTTATTTCATGGTTCCCCAAACCATATTTTTATTCTCTTTTGACAACACTGTTCTGAAGTCTGTTTCTTAATGGACCTTTTAGGTTGTTGAATCAACCAAAACTTTATGATCATGAAGGATTTTTCAGTTGTATGGTGATTGATTAGGTTTTGAAACCCATGATTAATTGTCAAGGTTTGATCTTTTGTTTTATATGCCTTCAGGGGACCAGAATATTTTTTCCATTGTAAAACCATCATCGATTCAATATTTCAACATTTTTGGTTGCTGGTTGATATTTATCTTGAAATATCCTGATTGTCATTAAACAATACCACCCTATATTTTAATGGCTGTAAAAGATGTCAAACCTTTATGCTGCTACTGGGGCTTTAAATTATGGTGCTAAGTTTTTTCTTTGAACCAACTAGGTGGTACTGGTTTTCATCTATTGTTATATATGCACAGGCACCCATTTCTTTTGGTTGTTACACCCATGCGATTCACCTTTCACCTTTTTAGCTGGTTCATTTATGTTAGATGTATCCGCATTATGTTTAAAGGTTCCATGGTGATCAATGTGTGCTTCACTTGCAGAACCCAATACTTGCTTTAAAATTGGAATAAAGGTAACTGCTTCACTTGTGGTCTAATATTTTGGTCCGTCTGTTCTGCAGGCTGAGAGGATCCAGAAGAAAGGGGGCATGGTGATGTGTGCCACTGTCCTTGTTATTCTGATCTTCATCATGATAGTACTTCTGATTTTGAAGAAGATCATTTTCTGACATACATAGCTCTCATTTTAATGGTTGATGAATGGTGGCCAAGCACACCACGCTCATTTACTCATGTGAGTGAGGATTACACCGCCTGCATATGGAGAACGCCGCAGTTCATTTGAATAGCGAAACGATTCACTGATCTGAAGATGGTTCTCCTGCCCATATTCATAATGGCGGCTAGGCCAGCAACTGTCTTCAGTCTTGGCCACAATTTTTTTGCATCATTGCAGATGTAGAGATGCCCTATTCATACATGCCTCTTATTTTAGAAGAAAAAAAAAAAAAAATCTGAGGATTGTTTGACACGTTTCACCTTCCAGTATGCCTTGGAGCAACCAGGATAGGCTGGCTGTGTATGCCTCTGTATAGAGTGAGTTGTATCATACATCAGGTTATCGGAAATCAGAAAGTAGATTCAGTTTCTGTGTCATCTCTTTTCTGCTTCATGTTGTCTGCCCTTCTATTTTGAGCTAGTTTTGAAGTGGCATTTCATTGTACCAGGCATTCCTAACAATTGTTTCGACAACTTTTCGCTCCTTTGTAGTTGGAAATGCAATGGGATTTTGTGTTGGTTTGTGTGGGGCTACCAGCAGTGTCTTGTTGCTGCCAGTCGGGGGTGTTTAGTTTCTGCCAGTTTATCTGCCGATTCAAATTTTTATCAGCTGGCATTAAATGTAGATAAATAAAAAAACTGTGCTTTGCTGAAAAGCCTGCTGGTGTTGGGATAATAATTATCAAATACAAACGGTTTTGTTTGGAACTATTTCAGTTTATCTGCCGATTACTGCTGGCATCAGCCTGTGCTGCTGGCCTGCTGGTACTGGGTGAGCCACAAGGGTTTGTTTGGAGCTGGAGGTCAATCACTGGCCAACTGGCCGCCATGACTGGTTAGACCAATTGGCCCCAAGTCATGGATAGATGGATGCAGCCATGCTGGGATGATGTATGTGCTGCTGGTGATTTAAGATTTGTATGGCAAAATCGCAGATTTTAGCAACTATGGTAGCATGGGCCCTGAACTATTGCTTACTGGCACACCATCCCAATCAAAGAGGAGAATCTCAGTCATCAGAGCAGCCCGCCCCCAAAGCAAAGCAAGGCAAAGTTGCCTCCCAGTCAGCCACCACTTCAGGTAGCCCCCCAGACTCAAGAGGACTTCTACAGCCTACAAATATGCTTCATCAAACACCTGCGTGGGACATGCATTCAAGCAACTGATTCGTCTAAAATTCAAAAGAAAATGCTGTGAGATTTTCCTCATATTCTGATGTTATTTCTCTGTGAAATTCCTCTAAAATCCATATGAAAATCCTGTGAAATTCCTGCATTGATCTTTTGGCTTCTGGGAATGCATATGCTACACAAATATAAAACATAGCCAGTGTTCGGCTACATACTAGTACATGCCATCATACTAGTAGCTCACCAAATCATAATCCCCCTGCAGCAGCTGTCTGTATTACTAGTTAACTTTACTGGCCCCTACTAGTTAAACTTGCAATCCAACCTTGATTAAACATTTAAGTGCATCATTAGGCCCCATTACCTCAATTAGGGAGGCCAAGTGTCGCTGTGTGACTTGCAGTCCAATTTACCGTCACTCCATCAGGGAATAAGAGTTGCATGGTCCCTGCAAATGGAGTGCGCTCTACTTCACTTCAATCTTTACCGCCCTTTTTAAATCCTCTCCACGGCAAGAAGCGCGCCAAAGCACCTACGGCCTCTCGCTCTGCTCCATCCTGAGGCATCAGCCATGGCCACCTCCTACGTGCCTTTCCTCGTCGTCTTCCTCATGGCTTCCCTTGTCACGTTCTCCATCGCTTCGCTTCCTCACAAGCTCCGTCTCTCCGCCTCCGACATTGCCGCGCTCGAAGCGGTGGCGCCGCGGCCACCCGCGCCGGACCAGCCGAACGTCTTCTTCGAAGTGGACCGGCCGCACCGGCCGCCGCCGGGCAGCTTCGGCCCCTGCTCTACGCTGCTCCTCTCGCACTCCTTCGCGTACACCTACGCCAAGCCCCCGCCACGGCCGCGTACTCTCCGCCTCCATGCCTGGCGGCGGCGGGCGGCCGCGCGTCCGCGATCTCGCTCGCCGTCCTCGAGTGGCGCGCGACGTGCCGCGGCGTCCAGTACGACCGCGTCTTCGGCGTGTGGCTGGGCGGCGCCGAGCTCCTCCGCGGATGCACCGCTGAGCCGCCCATCCAGAGCGCCGGCGGCGTCGAGTGGACGGTCTCCAAGGACGTGACCAAGTACGCGTCGCTCCTCGCCGCCCGAGACTCCACCACGCTCGCCGTGTACCTCGGCAACATCGTCAACCAGCAGTACACCGGCGTCTTCCATGCCAACGTCACGCTGCACCTCTACTTCCGCCACCCTGCACCGCCGCCGCCGCAGCCCGGGCTGGGCCCCGCCGACGCCGTCGTTCCGATATCGCGGAGCCTCCCGTTGAACGACGGCCTGTGGTTCGAGATCGAGAACGACTTGGACGTCGCAACCGCGACCGTCACTGTGCCGGCCAACACGTACCGTGCCGTTCTCGAGGTGTACCTCTCCTACCATTCGGACGACGAGTTCTGGTACCAGAGCACCGACGGACCTGGCCCGTTCCGCGAGGTCGCCGTTCGGATCGATGGCGACTTGGTCGGCGTCGTGTGGCCGTTTCCCGTGGTCTACACCGGCGGCATCAACCCCTTGCTCTGGCGACCGATCACCGGCATCGGCTCGTTCAACCTCCCATCCTACGACATTGAGCTCACGGCCTTTCTCGGCAAGCTGCTGGACGGCGAGAAGCACGAGGTCGCGTTCATGGTGACCAACGCCATGGACACGTGGTTCGTCGACGCCAACCTCCACCTCTGGCTGGACCCCAGGGGCAAGGCCACGGCGGCGGGCATGGTCAGCTACGACGCGCCGCCGCTGGACACGGCCACCGCGACTGTGCCCGAGGGCCCGGACAACGAGCTCTACTACACGACGGCGTTCCGGCACGTCTCCGCCTCCGGGTGGGTGCAGACGCCGTCGTACGGCAAGTTCACGGCGACGTGGACGCAGAGGCTGGGCTACGAGAACACCATCAACTTCCGAGACAGCTTTTTTCAGCCGGAGGTGAACCAGACCACCGACGCGTACTCGGCCGCCCACGTCGCGGACCACGCCGGCGTGCTGTACGCGCAGGAGGCGCAGTAGAGCTTCGCGTTGTACATGTTCGTGGGCGTGGTGAACCAGACCGACTTGGACTCATTCACCGCGTCGACCAAGGTGTGGCTCGGGTTCCGCGAGGAGCGCGTCGCCGCCGGCCGGTCGGGGTTCTGGTCCCGGTCGCTGAGCAACTCGCAGGAGTGCGCCAAGGACGTGGACTTCGAGGACGGGGAAGCCGTCCGGGAGTTGCGGGGCACGCACCAGACGTACAGGTACGAGGCCTCCGACGCGTGCTACTTCCGGAACGTCACCAGCCGTGGCTACGACGTGGTGTCCGATCACTCCGACGAGTCCTGCGTGAAGGGATCGCCCGCCGGTGCCGGTGGCATTGCGGAGCGGGCTGCAGGAGCGCCGCCGCTGAGTTCTTGGGATTGGAGCTGACTGTCCTCTCTCTCCAGAGATGTTTCTCTTTTTGCTGCTTGACTGGGATCACTGAAAGAGCGAGCTACGGTCTATACACACACAAGATCGTACATGTGTGTATGGATTTCCCAATTCCAGACTATTGGCATACACAATAGCCTGTCTCAGATTCCATGGTTAAATTTTTGCTACATTTTGTATCACAACCCGAAGATGTTTCAGATTCTATGGTTACATTTTACATACATTTTTCATGGGTACGGTTTTTTAAAAAAACAAGGACGACATTCATCGTTACATCCAACAACACCTAATACTCCGTAATTGTTATTGGCCACACATACAGTTGTATAAAAAACTATGAACTACGCTACATGTGTTGCAAATGGGGAAAAAATTATTGCAACACATCCCAACAAAGCATTGTCCAAACTTTGTGTTGCCAATGGTGCTATTGCAACTATCTGTAGGCCTATTGCAATATATTTGTGACGTTGCACTAGCCCGACAGTGGCACTAGCCCAGGACACCCGCCAGGGGCTTCTCCATTGCTCCACCTTGGCGTCATGCCTCATCTTCCACCTGTGCACCGAGTGTCCATGTCATTGGCAATAGTTGCCCTGCAGTCCAACAGAGAAGCTTGCAGAGGATCCTATAGCTTGGCCTGACAAAAGCTGCAGGCATCAAATGAAAGTCGCGTTGGAGCAGTGAGGAAGCCCCTCCATGATTGGGGACCGCATACTTTGCTTTATCATTTCTGCTGATGACCTCATCGATTGCCTACCTTTGAATAAAGCATATGTTTGTATTATCTTGCGTTGGGAAATTTCCTAGTGCTGCTTCATCTACATGGCCTGTTGAGGCAGTACGCTAGTAGGTGCCCCCATTGGCCTTGCCCTCAAGCCTCTTCGAAAAGAAGTCTGGCCTCCTTAACAGTAGCCGTATCTACAGAGCTTCCACCAGCTCTGGGGTAAAGACACCTGGGTACCATTTTGTTTGGCGAAACCGTGCTCCTCCCAAGGTGAAGTTTTTCGGATGGATACTTCTCCTCAATAGGATGCAATGTCGAGTAAACCTCATCAAGAAAAAGATTGTGGAAACAGAAATCTGTCATGTGTGCCGGCTAGCTCCAGAAGATGAGAACCACCTGTTCAAAGATTGCCCATTTGCAACCTCCTTCGGAAGAACATTGGCTTTGACGCCTCAACCTTGCCGAGCAGCATGGATCGTCCTGTGGGAGATCGCCAGACTGAAGCAGTCCCCCTCCCCTCTTTAACACCTTCATCTTGCTTTGTGTTGTTGGCATCTGTGGAAACATCGTAATGGCGTGGTGTTCAGGGGCGACACACCCAGCCTCGGGCGCCTTTTCATTGCTTGCATAGAAGACTGCAGGATTTGGTGCCACCGCTTCCCAGCCCGATATGCCCATGTAACAAACAGTTGGTGTACTTTGTTTACGATGCATCAGCTCTCCTCTGCTGTAATATTTGTTAAACTCCTGGCCACTGGCCTTGTACCAAAACCCTTCGGTGCATGGCACCGTCCATCACCGGCTTGCCGGAATCAATGGAAAACCATTCGGGTGGGGTCGCTCAACCCCCACCCCCGGTGATTGCCTCAAAAAAAAAACGTTGACGGAATCAATGAAAAACCATTCGGGTGGGGTCCCAAATTATAAGTCATTTAAAAATCTTGGAGAGTCAAAGCATCTCAAATTTGACCAAATTTACATAATGAGATAATAACATTTAGGATGTCAACTAAGTATCATTGGTTCTTCGTTAAGTATATTCTGATAATATACCTACTGATGTCACAAATCTTTGTAATTTTATTTATATTTTGGTTAAACTTTAGATGTTTTGACTCTCCAAGATTCTTGCATTAACTTACAATTTAGAATAGAGGGAGTAGTTTATTTGCTAATTAATACTAAAATTAATAACACATGTGGTTTGAGCCACAAGGGTTTGTTAGGAGCTGGAGGTCAATCACCTGCTGGGTCGTTTCTCAGCCTCTCCCATGGCCAACTATGGCCAACTGACCGCCATGGCTGTGGTTTGAACCGGCTAGTCCAAAGCCATGGATGGATGCAGTGATGATGTATGTGCTAGTGGTGATGTAAGATCCCTATCCTATGTCGTAGATTTTTTATATAGGGCTGTAGAATCAGGCTCCTTAGTTAATTAAGATTCTAAAGACGTAAAATTGTATGGCAAAATCACAGATTTTAGCAGCTGTGGTAGCATGGGCCCTCCGTCCTAATCAAAGAGAGGAGAATCTCAGCCATTAGAGCAGCCAGCCCCCAAAGCAAAGCAACGATGTGTTTACTTCCCCAACTTTTCTTCAAAATTTTTAAAATTTCCATCACATCGAAGCATTAAATGTACTAAAAAGATGCATGTCCGAGTATGGAATATAGTTAAATAAAATAATAATTGCACAGTTTGTATGTACATTGCGAGACGATTTTTTAACCCTAGTTACCAGGGATAATATTTATCACAAACAAACGAAAAATACTACAATGCTTTTCATTTCGCTATAATGTCAATTTTTAGGCATCTAAACACACATCACTAGCCAGTCAGCCGCCACTTTAAATAGGCCAGAGGACTCCTACCACAAGTACAACCTACAAATATTCTTTTGGCTTATGAGAATGTGTATGCTACTGCTTTTCTAGCGCCTATTTTTTAAAACCTTTACTCCCTCTGACCCAAATAAATAGTCAAACACGGTACTCAAAAGTCAAAAACGACAATTTTAATAGGAGGGAGGTAGTACATCGTAGTAATCTTAGCCACACAAGTACTTTCGGCTATCATACTAGTAGTTCACCAAATCTTGACCCCCTGCATCAACTTTCTATATTACTAGTTAATTTTACTGGCCCACATGCTAAGTTAAACTTGCACTGCAAACTTGATCAAACATTGATCTCCATCATTACACCCCATTACCTCAATTAGCGATGCTTGAGGACAAGCTAAGTTAAACTTGTGGTACAAACTTGATCAAACATTTAACTCCATCATCATTATGTCCCATTAGTCCATTATCTCAGTAGGCAAAGCCAAGTGTCGCTGTGTGACTTCGGATCCAATTTACCAATACTCTGTCAGCCAATAAGGAAAACAATTAACTGAGGACATCCTTACGAGGAGAGACCATTGATACTCAATATACTCTTTACCGCCCTTTTTAAATCCCCTCGACTCGACTGCAAGAAGCGCGCCAAAGCACCTGGCTCTCTCGCTCTCCTCCACACTAACGCACCAGACATGGCCAGCTCCTACGTGTTAATCGTCCTCCTCCTCTTCGTCATTGCTTCCCCTGTCTCGGTGTCCATCGCTTCCCTCCCTCACAAGCTCAGTCTCTCTGACTCCGACGTCGCCACAATCGAAGCGGTGGCGCCGCGCCCGCCTGCGCCGGACCAGCCGATCGTCTTCTTCGAGGTGGACCGGCCGCACCGGGCACCGCCGGGCAGCTCCGGCTCGTGCTCTACGCTGCTCCTCTCGCACTCCTTCGAGTACGCCAAACCCCTCGCCGCGGCCGCCTACACGCCGCCTCCATGCCTGTCGGCAGCGGGCGGCCGCGCGTCTGCGATCTCGCTCGCCGTCCTCGAGTGGCGCGCCACGTGCCGCGGCGACCAGTGCGGACGCGTCTTCGGCGTGTGGCTAGGCGGCGCCGAGCTCCTCCGCGGCTGCACCGCTCAGCCAACCATCAAAAGCGGCGGTGGCGTCGAGTGGACGGTCTCCAGGACGTGACCAAGTACGCGTCGCTCCTCGCCGGCCACGACTCCACCACCCTCGCCGTGTACCTTGGAAACATCGTTGGTCAGGAGTACACCGGCGTCTTAAACGCCAACGTCACGCTGCACCTCTACTTCCGCCACCCGGCGCCGCCGCCGCAGGCCGGGCTGGGCCCCGCCGACGCCGTCGTTCCGATATCACGGAGCCTCACGTTGAACGACGGCCTGTGGTTCGAGATTCTAAACGACTTCTACGACGCAACCGCGAGCGTCACAGTGCCGACGAACACGTACCGTGCCGTTCTCGAGGTGTACCTCTCCTACCAGTCGGGTGACGAGTTCTGGTATGGGAACGCCGAATACGGCCCGTTCCGCGAGGTGGCTGTTCAGATCAACGGAGACTTGGTCGGCGTCGTGTGGCCGTTCCCCGTGGTCTACACCGGCGGCATCGACCCCATGCTCTGGCGACCGATTACCGGCATCGGCTCGTTCAACCTCCCGTCCTACGACATCGAACTGACGGCCTTTCTTGGGAAGCTGCTGGACGGCAAGAAGCACAAGGTCAGGTTCACGGTGACCAACGCCATAGACTCGTGGTTCGTCGACGCCAACCTCCACCTATGGCTAGACCCCAGGGTCACGGCCACGACGGCGGGCATGGTCAACTACGACGCACCCCCGATGGACACGGCCACCGCGACTCTGCCCGATGGCTCCGACTACACGACGGCGTTCCGGAACGTCTCCGCCTCCGGGTGGGTGCAGACGCGGTCGTACGGCAAGTTCACGGCGACGTGGACGCAGAGGCTGGGCTACGAGAACACCATGCGCATGCGCGACGGCTACTTGAAGCCGGAGGTGAACCAGACCACCGACGTCTACTCCGCCGCCCACGTCGCGGATCGCGCCGGCGTGCTGTACTCGCAGGAGGCGCAGCAGAGCTTCACGCTGTACAAGTTCGTGGACGTGGGGAACGCCGACTTCGAAGCGTACACCAGGGTGACGAAGGTGCGGCTCGGGTTCCGCGAGGAGCGCGTCGCCGCCGGCCGGTCGGGGTTCTGGTCCCGGTCGCTGAGCAACTCGCAGGAGTGCGCCGGTGTCGTGGACTTGGAGTACGGGGAAGCCGTCCGGGAGTCGTGGGACGCGCACCAGACGTACAGGTACGAGGCCTCCGACGCGTGCTACTTCCGGAACGTGACCAGCCATGGCCACGACGTGGTGTCCGACCACTCCGACGAGGCCTGCGTGAAGGGATCGCCCACCGCCCCCGGTGGCATCATGGCGGGGCGGACGGTGGCTGGAGCTGATCAATTTAGAGATGGTTATCCTTGTGGTTGAATCAATGAAAGAGCGAGCTATGGACCGTATATGTATGTGTGTATTGGAAACCGATGGAAACAAAAGACAATCATAAAATGTATACATTGGAATAAGAGATACGTATTTGTAATGTGTATACTGCTATCTAAGCTGGCCTAAACTAGCTAAATATATACTGAAGTCACTCTCAACTAAATATATACTGTTTATAGATCATAAGCCATGGCAAAGATGAGGAGTCGGTGTTCTTTGCCGTTCTAGCTTCCTTCTATAATATAATACTCCATTTCCAAATTACAAGAATTTTTTGGTTAGATACAAGACAAACATACTAATACTCATGAGTATGTAACATTAGAATATATAAAAAGGACAAGTATACTAATCCATTCCATAGATGGTGATCCAACTGATAATAAGGGCAAACGCAGAGTTTGTTATAGAGTATGAATAAGAAGAGCTAAAGATCTACGGTGAGTCAACTTAAGAAGGGATGGAGTCCACCTCCCCTGGGATGCTGAAGCACGTGCTTGTCTCGAAGGTGTCCACTTGGCGCATAGATGGCTGGAGACCTCGATGATTCTAGAATCATATTTGGGTTGTCAGCAAACTCAAAGAGAAAAACCACTGATGGTTCGGCCATATGGCAACTCATTGAGGAGGCTCTAGAAGTTGGGGGGTGGGGGGCAGTTGAGCCGTATAAATTTTGTCCAGATTAGTAGAGTCTAGAATGATTTGGCGCATTATTTAGTGTAGTTTGGGATTAGGTCTAGGGAGAGTCAGGTGTTTTTGTCTTCTTTTCCATAGTGGATTGTCACTCTTTCTTGTAAAGACATTATTACTTAAGTTTTAATAAAGTCTCTGTTTCAAAAAAAAAGAATATATAATATATTTGTGTGTTATTGGCTATATCATCATTATTTTGTTACGTAAACGGCGAGGGTGGATTCATGAACCGGCGTCCTTTAAAGATGCAGCCCAAATAATAAATCGGGCTAGGCCAGGATCAGGCGATGTTCAGTTCCGGCCCAGCCCAGCCTCGTCCAACTCCGGCAGGGCCCGCCGCCCTTGGCGCACACCTCATTCCTGGTCCGACGCGACGCTGTAACCGCTGGCATGTCACGTTCACGCGGCGCCAGCGAGAACCCCGTCGACGCGAACGGTGACCTCGGCGGAACGGGCCGTTGGCGGCGGCGGCGGCCCGGCGTGTTGGTGTACCAGAACTCGTCGTCCCCGTGGGCCGAGGCGGAGACTTTGAGTTCGGGCCGGACCGCGCGGTAGGTGTTGGGTGGCAAGGTGACGGTCGTGGAATGAACGTCCGTCGTCGTTTTCGATCTGGTACCACAGCCCGTCGTTTAGCCAGCAGGCCTCTCGACATTTCGGTCGGTCGGCGACGCCGTGGCCGGGGTCCTCGTAGTAGGCGCGCGCCGGAAGAACGTTTTGGAGCGTCACGTTGGCGTAGTACACGCCGGTGTACTGGCTCGGCTGACGAGGTTCGTGGTAAACGGCGAGGGTGGAGGGCGGCGAAGCATAGCGCGTACTTGGTGATGTCCTCTTAGACAGACCAGACGATGCCGTTCTGCCGCGACACCGGTGCAGAACACCGATCCAGCAAATTGCTTGGCGTCGCCGAGCCAGAAACGAAGATCCTGTCGAACTGCAACAAGGCCGGCAGGTGGCATGCCACTCTTTGACGGCGAGCGAGATGCCGAGGCGCCGCCTGCCATCGGCGATGTTGGGCGGCGGTTTTGTTTGGGGCACATGGCGGGCGGCTTGTTTGTTGAAACGGTGAACCCATATGGTTGTACAGGAGCTCGTTGAGCACGGGCCGGATTTGCCCGGTGGCGGCAATCGGCCGGTCCATCAGAAAAGGTGGTCGGCCTTAGCGCGCCGGCCACCACGATACTAAACCAAATTCGAGCTCGGCCGTTTCGACATAACAGGGATACTACGATAGAACACATCCAAGACAATACAATAATAATGGCCATGGTCAGGAAGCAGGAACTCATGGCAGATTCAAGGTGAACGTATGACATGGCCATGGTTCCTAACTTGTAGAAGGCAATGCAGCTCGGCTTTGGAGTTTTCGTTGTTAAAATGAAGCAATTTCCTTGTATTGGCCGTGAAGCGTTTATTAACAGGGTTTTGCAACAGGTCAAGCCCTTCCAAAATACGTGGACTGCAATCTTCCATATAGGACACTCTTCCACCTATTCAAATTGGTTGGTTGGATGGAGGATCGAACTGATCGGAACAAAGGATGGCAACAAGGCCGGCTGTTTCTGTTCTCCTCCGGATGCTTTGTTCAGGCTCTCAGCTGGCTGTAATTTGTCGGTTTACATGCACATAGGTTTCAGGTGTTGTTTTTAGATGTTTTGTTTTTTTTTTTTTATGGCGATCAAACTTGTTGTTTTTTGATATTACTGCAAAAAAATATCGTTGTACAACTTCTCGTAGCAACAATCGCCCTATTTGCCCACGTAGCATCAATGAAACTAAGATGGAACTCATAATAAAACGAAAGCCTTAGAATGTTCGATGCAAATTGGTACCCCTGTTGCCATCTTTACAGAATAGAACCTCAACTCTATACTACGAAATCTGAACTGCCCAGTTCGATGCAAATTGGTACAGTTGTATGTCATCTTTACAGAGTTGTGCTACTTGAAACGGTTGCAGACTCTTTTGCTGACAAGTTCGTCGATTTCGTTCCTTCCGTAAATGCCACCATAAATATGTCATAATCCCATCAAACTTCTTCTTGTGCTCTTTGTTTATCTTCAATCTGCATTTGCGCCAATATGCGTGGACTGATCCTGATGGTGTATCGTATCGATAACCGAAAGGTTTAGCCAACTTTTGAGTTGATCCCAAACTTGCTTGTCATATGGGCAATCTTTACAAATTTGGGTCGGTGTTTCCGGTTGAGATCCGCAAAATTTGCATAGCGGGTCATTGGGCCAATTCTTCTTTGCTAAGTTGTTCGCCGTCAAAAATTTCTTATGCATTAATGTCCAAGCGAAGAAATGACACTTAGGTTCAGATTATAATCTTATACATACAACAAACTCATTGACAACAACATCAAGATCAAAGTTGTCCAGTTATTAGCAATTAGTGATGGGGGATGGGCCTTGCATCACGTCAGGCAGCAGAGCAGCATGAGTGGACTGGAGTCTTTGACTCGTGATATCGAAAGGAGAAGGAAGCAATGGAAGAGCCAAAAAAAAAAACTTCACCTCAGGGCCCTCACTCATCCTGGTATATGCACGGCACAATATATCCATCCATCCTAAGGCAAAAAAAAGGCTCGGCTCAGAACTCAGAAGCAAGCACCAGCCAAAAACACGACACGGGTGGGTGTGGACCCTTGTATTGCAATGCATGATCGATCCGGCGTTTCCGTTAGGCGAGCCGTCGCCATCGACCGTGCTCTCTTTTCATCTTTTGCATGCATTGATCCGCCCAGCTCAGGCTCAGCTCTCCAGTCCAAGCCGCCGGAAGCTTGAGCGCGATCGATCGGGTCCGAGTGGGGCGCCGCCAGGCTCCGTCCTCGGCCTCCTGACCTGACCTCTCACGCATCTGATCGCCCAACGGGTTGCGGTAACGGGTTGGGGTGGGGCTGAGGCACGGCGCGGCGCTGCATGCTGCGGTAGGTGCGCAGCCGCCGTCGTGGCCCCGATCTCCCAGTCTGCGCGCCACGACGACGACGATGACGCCGCGGGCGCGACCTGGGGAGCGTGGCGGACCAAGAGCTTGGCTAGCTTGGACAGCTTGCGTGGCTGTCCCGGCCAGCTAACAGATTACTTGGGACCGATCGGAGAGGATTATTGTTTATCCTTATTCGTTCAGTCAGAGAGCAGCAGGAGATGACAAAAACCAAGAGCCTGGATCCGTTCCAGCCTGGAGCCACCACAACGCCTTGTTTCCTTTCCTTTGTGATCACCCTCGCGGCAGTGTACGAGCGAGTGGGAAATGATCTGATCTTCAGCCATGCTGTAGTGCGTAACTGCTGTTCACAGATAATGCAAGTTTATCCTGAGTGCATGCGTAAATGCTAATCTAAGTCTAGCCGTGGTGTTGCACTAGCCTAGCCGGCCGAGCGTACGTGCATGTGCACGCCGAGACCTAAGTCTGAGTGTGTGTTCTGTACTGTACGAGTGCTAATCCACACGGAGGCCGATGTTCCATTTCTCTAGGGCCCTTTGAAATACAGAAATTTCACAAAAAAAAAAAAATTGCATGAAAATCTTATAGGATTGAGTTTGTTTTTTTCAAATAAAATAAAATAAAATAAAAACTCAGGAACGAAAGAAAAACCGTGTTGCAGAGGCGGCCCTACAGCATAAGCACAACTAACCAATGTAGGATTGAGACGCTAGGAGCTGTGCTAGCTGATTTTGCTGAACAAAAACAGTTTTAACTTCGTCCGTCCACATCGTCCTGTCATGTAGTAGTAAAACAAAAACACCATCCTTAATTAGCTCTCGAAACAGAATGAACGATTTCTCCGTTTATAGACGCACTGCACTGCTTCTGCATCCCACAGCTGAGCATCTCTTTTGTAGTCCTGATCAAACGCTAGGAGGTCAGATCAGAGTAACTCACCAGAAAATACACCAGGTTAAATTTTTGGCCATGTTTACCATAATTGTCCAAATTGAGCCAGGTCTATCTCTCAGGTTTTCCGTGTTAGCCTGTTAGCTACCTAGGTATAACGTTTCCTCAAGCTATGTCGATGGGTTTTTTTTTCTGTGACAAGTCGGATGACCAATGATCAGTAAGTATTTATATTTAAGTTTATCTTTGACATTAGCTTTACTACCTACTTGTTCAGACTGATGTAGAGTTGTTCCTTGATTTGTGGCCAGCTGGACAGCTCGTGTTGTTTTTGGTCTTCAGACAAGGAGCGGCCGACAGTAGTAGCTATCCTGTGGGCCGGCCGTGCCGTTCGTCAGGAACAGAAACAGAAACAGGAACCGAGACAGCTTCCGTTTAGGTACAACAAAATGCCGATTATTTATCTACCACGAGTTTTATTTAGACAATATATACTCTTACAAGGGTGCGATCCTGCTGCTGATGATGTCCGACACAGTATTGACTCATCCTATGCAAAGTTGCAAATGAGTGGAACCTGGGAGTGCACATGGAGCTGTTTTTGGGGGGTCCCTCGCACTCGCACGGATACTCTTATTAAATTCTCCGCTTGATTTGGTGGCTTTTATTCCGGATCTAAGTGCAACCGAATGTTTTGTTTTATTTTATCAATCAACGGCAGTCTGCAGGTGCAGCACAGTTTTTTTTTTTTTTTTTTTTTTTTTGCCCCCAAAGCTCATCAGGCGCCGTTTCAAACACACTAGAATTTTTCTGTAAAACTGAATTGGTTTGTATAAGGTCCATATATCATTTCTATGAAATTTCTCTGTATCATTAGTTTAACCATCAAAATCCTTATGGTTCTTCCAGTCAGACATGTTATTATTATATAGGATGATGACGTTCGTCACTCCACACATGCTCTCTCGCTAACCAAAAAAAAAAAAACTCCTCACATAACCGAAGCACATCTCACCGCCACAACGCCGCCACGACTCCATCACCATGTGGCTCCTCCCTCCACAACCCCTCACCGTTGCGCCCATGTCCAACCCGACCCCCTTCCATTCCACGCTCTGCACCCTGCCCTCGTTGTTGTGGGCGTGCGCGTGAGGCCCTAGGGCGCCTCCCTATCTCTCGTGCTCGCGCCCGATGAAATCGAGCTCTCTCTTGGGCATTTCTCGTCTTCACTGTCTGCAAAATGGAGTGCAGGCGTCGGTTGGGCATCCGAACCAGAGGTGCAGGCCAGAGGGCGCCGCCGCCTCCTCCCCTTATTCTCGACGCCGGTGACGTTCCGAATGGCGCGCCCCCCGCGTGGGGCACAAGAAATGGAGTGCAGGCATGGGTGTCGGTCCGGATGTCTAGACACTAGCATTGCGGTATTGTAAACTCAGAGTTACAACGGTTTTGTGCCTCGGGACAGAGTGTCTTTTCTTTTACCCAGAATAGAAATAAAAGTTGGTACTTTGCTGCATTACGAAACCTAAATGCTGTGTTTCGTTGGGGAACATCACCTTCCCGGTGCTTTAAGCACACGATAAAGTCATAAACCTTGTGTACTTGCTCTTTTTATGTTATTTTTGTATTTATAATCGTCATGGGTTATTATACTAGTAGACAAGTCGAAGTGTCCCAAAAGCCGCATGATTCATCTACCTACCAAGCACTTTGCTTTGCCATTATACGCCCCTCACAACAACATACATTGATACGCCTACCCTCCCTAGATTGTATGTAGATAATGACGGATATCAAAATTAATTTATTTATTCATATATAATTTCGTCGCTGCAATTCGCCGGGTTTAAATCCTCAGCCTTCACGCGGACACTAGCATGCAGCACGCCTCCCATTTCCACTTTTCCCTCCACAGCTAAGCTCAGCACGCCATGCCGACGGCCTCCTCTGCCCACCGCTCACTCCTCTTCCTCTGTCTCTGCGTCGCTCTGCTCTCCAACTCGGCCGCCGCCTTGCCGTCGCCACGCGACCTCCGCTTCTCCGTCGAGGACATCGCCGCGGTGGAGGCCGCGCTGCCGCGCCGCAGCCAGACGTCCTCCAAGACCACCTTCTTCGAGGTGGACCGCCCGCTCCGCCCGCCCAGGGGCAGCTCGGGCCCCTGCTCCACGCTGCTGCTCTCGCACTCCTTCGCCTTCACGCTCACCAAGCCGCCCGTCACCGCGGCGTACTCGCCGCCGGCGTGCCTGTCCGGCGCGTCGTCGGTGTCGCTCGCGGTGCTCGAGTGGCGCGCCGAGTGCCAAGGCGCGCAGTACGACCGCACCTTCGGCGTGTGGCTAGGTGGCGCCGAGCTCCTGCGCGGCAGCACCGCGGAGCCCCGGCCCGGCGGGGTGACGTGGTCGGTCTCAGGACGTCACCCGCTACGCGGCCCTCCTCGCCGCCGGTAACGCCACGCTCGCCGTGTACCTCGGCAACCTCATCGACGACACCTACAACGGCGTCTACCATGCCAACCTCACGCTCCACCTCTACTTCCGCCCCCGCGGCGCCGGCGCGCGCTCCTCCCCGGCAGCCGACGCCGTCGTTCCCGTCTCCAGGAGCCTGCCGCTCAACGACGGGCTGTGGTTCGTCGTCCAGAACGCCACCGACGTGCAGTCCGCGCGCGTCACGGTGCCGCGCAACGCGTACCGCACCGTCCTCGAGGTCTACGTCTCGTCCCACGACTTCGACGAGTTCTGGTACATGAACACGCCCGAGCAGAACGGGCCGTTCCGCGAGGTCACCGTCCTGCTCGACGGCGACGTCGTCGGCGCGGTGTGGCCGTTCCCGGTCATCTACACCGGCGGCATTAACCCCCTCATCTGGCGGCCCATCACCAGCATTGGCTCCTTCAACATGCCCACCTACGACGTCGAGCTCACGCCGTTCCTGGGCAAGCTCCTGGACGGCGAGGAGCACGAGCTCGGGTTCGCGGTGACCAACGCGCAGAAGTCGTGGTACGTGGACGCCAACCTCCACCTCTGGCTGGACGCCAAGAGCTCCAAGACCACCGGCGGCTCATCGCGTACGACGCGCCGAAGCTGGCCGGCAGCATCGTCTCGCACTCCGCGGACGGCATCGACGGCGAGTACGAGGCGACGGCGAGCCGCAACATCACGGCCACGGGGTGGGTGAGCTCGTCGCGCGGCAACGTCACCACCACGTTCACGCAGCGGCTCGGCTTCTCCAACACGAAACGTGGTGAGCAGCCACGGCAGCGCGCAGGCGATCAACCAGACGACGGACGCGCTGACGTCCGTCACCGGCGGGGCGGCGTCGGCGCAGCAGCAGGTGCACCAGAGCTTCCCGCTCTACATCTTCCTGGGCGGCGACGGCAGCGGCACGTCGTCGCAGCGGCTGATGCGGCGCGTGGAAATCGGGTTCGACGAGACGCGGTCCAAAGGGGAGGGGCGGCGACGAGCACGCTGCGGAACTCGCAGGCGGCGGCGGCGGAGGTGACGCTCCGGGACGACGCCGTGGTGGGCGCGTCGTGGCGGATGCACCAGACGTACGCGTACGGCGCCAGCGACGGCGGCTGCTACCTGAGGAACGTGAGCAGCGTCGGTTACGACGTGCTTTTCGACCATCATGACGCGTCGTGCGCCGGTACTAGTACGACCGGCCGCTGACGCCGGCCTGTCGCCGACAGCGCGCCTCCGCCGCAGGGGCCGGTGGATAACGGCCGGGGAAGCGACAGGGTGTAAATGGAACGCTGCACCGGTGGACAAACTGTACTGGCTTTGGCTTGGCCTAGCTGGCTGGCCCACTTCCGGCCTTCAATTATTAATTATACTGTCCTAAATGCTGGGTCATTTTCATGTGCTAATTAGCTTTTCAATAAGAAAAGATGTGATGTGATGCAGCAAGAAGTAGACCTGTAGTACAGGTACAGGTAGCCCCAAAATGTAAAGAAAACCGACCGTTGGCTATGTAATTTAATACATTAGTACTCTACTTGTTTTTATATATAAACTAGTAAAATAGGAATTCTTTTGTCGAATTCTATTTTATATGCTATGTGCCTTAAGTGAATACAGTCGTGTTTTCTACGTACATACATGTTAATTTGTGATCATATAAGTTGTCGTGATGTTCTGACTTCTGAACATCCACAGAAAATCAAATAATCATGGTGATCTGGTATGAAATGCCAAGACAAAAAAACCTGAACTCATTCATAAACAGTACACATCATGACAATAAACTCCAAGACGACGAAGCATCAATTCTATCTATCACCGTCAAACACTAAGCTCGCACCATCAGGCATGAGGTAAACTCCGTAAAATAAGAGAAAAAAATTGTTGCTCAAAAAAATTTGAAATTATGAACACCCAGTTTTATTGACGTCGCAGGTTGGCGCGTACACAGTGAATCATTCGGTGTCACCAGCGCTGTGTCCACCACCACAGATTTGATCAGTTGCATGCGTGTTTACATACTACCATAGTGGTCGTTAATATAAACATTTGGGCTCTGGTCACATCGCTGGACTCCCAAGCACAAAAGTTTTCCTTGATTGCCGACGGCTCGTAGTCGTCAAATTTCCGCACCGGTGAGATCTGCGTTGGCGACGACGAAGAGTGCGCCCTTGTTGTTGCACTCGATCTGCATTTTCGGGATCAACACGATTTTGAGCCGCTCGGCGAGTGGGTCTGGGTGACGGCCAGCGCCACCCTCAAAAAAAAACATATGAATAGTAGACGACCGGAGTGTGAGTCCTCGGCACGTACGGCATTTCAAGGTTGGACAACCAAGCATGCTGCACGTCTCCTCGCTCGGCGCCACCAGCGCTGTAATGTTCATCATCTTTTTGCTGCCAATCGGGTTCGCACGTTGCCACCGCACACACAAAAGCAGGGACATTGAAAGGAAAAAAGCTGGAGCGACCGAGTGGTGCTGTTTGCTGCGTCTTCTCCATCTTTCTGTGGCTGAAGCTTATAAATAGCAGCTGATCGACAGGGAATGGACGGGCACGGCGGCGAATTGATGATAATGCTCATGCATGCATTCAAGTAGAATTGGAGTTGGAGTTTTTAGTGGGCCGAGAATTCATAGCAGCGGCGTGCCCATGCATGGCCGTTTATGCATGAAAGGAATGCCACGTTGAGGGAGATGAAGAGACGATGGCAGCCTTCGGTGGACTTGAAGGCCAAATGGCCAAAGCATTTTGAAATAGGCCATTAAAGGAGATAAGGTTAAGACGTTTGGCTTCAATAAGTGAAACTCTCCTCAGTGGGGTTTGTCATATAAACAGATCGTAGTAAAATAGGAATCTTTTGTAAATATTTGTATATGCTATGTTCAGATATTATGTGTTACCTATAGAAGTAGAATTCGTGGGAAATCTACGGAAAGGCTGCACTAGACTGAAAAATCAGCTCAAGGAGTCTTTAATTATCCGTCCCATGTACTCCGTACTTGTGGTACGGAAAGACAAGGATGTGACTTGGTTATAAAATCTATTTTTTTGACTTTTGGTTATACATATATTCGTTTTATTTAAAAATTTTGTAAATAATAAATTAAATAAATAATTATTAAAGTATCTCTAATGATAAAATAAGTCATAAAAAATAAATAATATTTATGTAAAAAATTTGAATAAGGCGAATTTAAAATGGCACGGAAATCGGGGTGACATTTTCAAAGGGACCGGAGGATTTTTAGGGTCTAAAACCCCAAGGTTTGTTGTTTTAACTTTTAGGGGTATGTTTGGAGGGCAAAGTGTTTCACAAGTCATGCTGGAATTTCATAGTAATCAATTTAATTTCACAGGAAAAAAACATATGAATAAAAAAATAGTAGCGTATGCTATGAAAACCAGCTCATTTGCAAACTATGAAACTTCAATCACATCATAGGATCTGGATCCAACGTCTAGGAAAAACTGGTTTCATGTTCCCTAAAAAAATCTTACATTTTCAACATGCACTATTAAGTTAATGTCGTTTTTGTCCCCATTCACGACTGGACATGAGAAACGTTTGGCATATTATTAGATTCGCTATGAAAATAACTTTTATGGTTTATAGAACTTTTGCTATTGAACACACTCCCTCTCTCTTAAATTATAGTAAGACGTTTTGCTTTTCTAGCATAACAAAAACTATTTATTAAAAAAGCTAAAGCGTCTTATGATTTGGAAAGAGAGAATATACATGGACATGACGTTTTGAAAGGATCATTGTCAAACAGTCTGTCGGTCAGACCAATATATGGATGAACTTTGGCCTTAATAATTTAATTTAGACACGCTGATAAGCAAAAGAGACCTTCACTGCATCAGGGCCGTCCCGCGAAATCCGAGGCCCCATGGAAACTACAAAATGAGGCCTACTAGCTTGAAAAAAATATATAGCAAAAATCATTTATGATATGATATACTACATTGCAATAAGCTATGTGAAGAATGGTACCTATGTTATAATTTCTGAGAATGATTAATAACGCACCGACACAGCCGCACTCGTTGTTGCCTTCATGCGTCAAGCTCGTCACGCAGTAGCCGGGCTGGCCGGATACGGACGTCACGGCGATAGGGCGATGGAGATGTTTGTGTGATCGTGGGAAACTAAATGATGTCTGGCGGGCTAGCAAATCATTTTTTATTAGGCCGAGGAAAGGGGGCCAAGGCAACTCCAACTCATCCATGTTGAGTAGTCTATATTTGACTATGGAAAAAAAAAAAAAAAAGTCCAACGGCGGTCATGTACTCCTCCGTTTTATGGACAGTCGTCAGGGAATATTATAATTCTAGCATGCTAAATATATAGTTTGCATGTGCGGCGGTAATCTACGTTGTTCATAGTAGAAAGGTTGTTGGAGTTTTCTAGTTTTTTTTTGCATGGTTTTCTATTTTTGAGGTTGGCTAAATCATTAGTTTAGTCATTTATTTTTTTAGAACTCTTTTGGAGTTGCTCTAAAGATGTTCTTGACCCTTATATACATACTGGAGACCTCTAGAATTTAGAGGCCCTGCGCGGTCGCTCACCTGGCACATGCCTAGGGACGGCCCTGACTGCATACGGAAACCTACCCGTACGCTCACCAATTCAACTGCAGCAGCTGGTGGCCAGGACGCACCGACACAGCCGCACAGGAGCGATGCGTCGTCTCGGCACGCGTAGCCGTAGGACCGGACACGGACGTGTAGTCGTGTACACAGGCAGGAAGCAAGGAACCGAGGAAGGCAAGCCAAGCCAAGCACTTTGCCGGGAGGTGCGGAGGTGCCGGACAGTCGGACGGACACAGCGAAGCCGCGCCGAAATGCTTCTGATTGATCCCGGCCAAAGCTGAGCCCCCACTGGGCACTGGTGTCCGAGTGGCCACCAGCTGGAGGCGACATCGGCGTGTCTCTTTGTTCGCATCCAAACGGGTACATTTCTGTCTCTGACAAATATCGTGCGTGCTAGCACTTCACCAGATTTGCAGTGTAAAGAAGCAGGTGTCAATTGCACATGATCTATCGGAATCCTCCTCTTGTTGGTTTGAACCTAACGACCAGGCTTATCAGTCATGTACCGTGTTTTTCTTTTAACAAAACAACATTAGCTCCGTAAAAGCATCAGTTAAATTATGTTATTAAAGAGTTCTTGTATGTTGGGACGATGATCCCCTAGTTTTATTGTCAAGTTTCTTGTAAAATGTAACCGTGTTTGATCAATAAAGACCACCACTTACCCTATTATCGGCCTCCTCTTTTTTGAGAAGTAAAAGAAACAGCTGCAAGTTGAGTTTGCCATCACTCTTATTTCTCACACGCGTGAGTTGGAATAATCAGTGCACGCAGTTTATGCCACCTGCAAATATTTTTTAGTTTACATGAGTATTTTTTTGACGACTGATTTTCATATGGAAACGGTTTATTCTAGTAGCATTTGCTTCACAGCTGACAATGCGCCACCAAGGTGGTAGACGGGTCAAATTTTTTGCTTGAGAATCACAACACAGAATCACATGTGGTTTCCTTCCTTTTTTTTTTATGCGTTGAGAGCACTCTGGTTAGTGGACAGGGAACAATGCTGGGAGCCTCCTTATCAGAAAAAAAAAAAAAAAAAAACTTTTTTTAAAAAAAATTGCTGGGAGCCTGGGAGTGGTCGGCCCCATGGGCCACGGAAGACAGGGTCAAACGTCAGTGTAGCTCCCTTCCAGATGGGCCTAAATGAGCTTGTCAACGGACCAGTAGAGTTGACAAGAGGCCCATTTGTATATTGCCTGCGCTTGCCTCATCACCGGAAGATGCTCCTCCTGTATTTAGACAACCAGTTTACCTTGTGTTCTTTAAAGGGAAGACTATTGCGTATTGTACTTTGGTGTCAAAGGAATAGTTTGGTATCTGGTTTTCCGTATGAATAACACAAAACCATGTACTATAAAAATTATTGTGAGCAAAGCTATTGTATACTAGTACAAAATTAGAGAGAATAATAATGCAATGCAATTAATGTTCTCTTATACAGTACATATGATGACATGATTTTGTATTACTGGACGACTCCCATCGTCCTATAAAGAAAGACACTATAATATTTTTAGGACACTGTCAAAACTTATATATGGGCATTTGGCATTTACTTTAAACCTTGCTCGGCTCTACTTATTTGCGGCTGTTTCTAGCATTCGTCACGTTTTCTACAGCCAAAGCAAAACAGCTGCGGCCGAACAAGTTCATTTGTCTTACCGTAATGTCTTCTGTTGTGGGACGAAATTAGAAAACTAAAATGTGTTTGCGATCTGATCTCGATTGCTACCTTTAAACTATTCATTATCTAGCTGCAATCGGCAAAAAAAAAAAAAAGCGCATGGAATCTTGTGACTCACTATTCATTATCTAGTAGAATCTCACCAAACGCATAGCCAGGCCCACCTGTCAATCACCAGCCGCGCAACAAAAACAAATCATAACCACCTCCCCATGTATACACATCATCACCTAGATCACATCGTTTAAATCCCCGGGTAGTTAAACTTGTACGCTTCCTCCCAGTCCACCATCCCTCCCCCTCGTGCCCACCGCTCCGACCATGGCGCCATCCGCCGCCGCCTCGAGCACCCTCCTCGTGCTCCTCGCCCTCCTCCTCTCCTCCGCCGCAGCCGGAGCCACAGCGCCGCATAGCAGGCACCGCTTCGGCGCGTCCTGCAGGTGGCCTCCCTCAACGCGTCGGAGCCACCAACCACCTTCTTCGAGGTGGACCGCCCGATCCATCCGCCGCGCGGCAGCGTGGGGCCCTGCTCCACGCTGCTCCTCTCGTCCACCTTCGGCGCCACCTACGGCCGGCCCCCCGTCACCGCCGCCTATTCGCCGCCCGCCTGCCTCGGCTCCAGCGGCGGCACCCTCGCGCTCGCCGTGCTCGAGTGGGCCGCCGACTGCCGCGGCCGCCAGTTCGACCGCATCTTCGGCGTCTGGCTCTCCGGCGCCGAGCTCCTCCGAAGCTGCACCGCCGAGCCGCGCCCCAACGGCATCCTCTGGTCCGTGTCCCGTGACGTCACCAGGTATGCTGCCCTCCTCGCGGAGCCCGGTGAGGTCGCGGTGTACCTCGGCAACCTCGTCGACAAAACATACACCGGCGTCTACCACGCCAACCTCACGCTCCACCTCTACTTCCACACCGAGCCTCCACCGCAGCAGCAGCAGCAGCAGCAGGCCGATCTGATTGTGCCCATCTCAAGGAGCTTACCCTTGAACGACGGGCAGTGGTTCGCCATCCAGAACGCTACTGATGTGCAGTCAAAGAAGCTCGCCATTCCGTCGAACACCTACAGGGCGGTCCTTGAGGTCTTCGTTTCCTTCCACTCCAACGACGAGTTCTGGTATACCAATCCACCCAACGATTACATTCAGGCGAACAACTTGTCCGGTGTCCCGGCAATGGTGCGTTCAGGGAAGTCGTAGCTAGGGTGGATGGTGAAGTGGTCGGTGCTGTTTGGCCATTCACTGTGATCTACACAGGTGGTGTCAACCCGCTTCTATGGCGGCCAATCACCGGAATCGGCTCATTCAATCTCCCAACATATGACATTGACATCACGCCATTCTTGGGGAAGCTCCTGGATGGTAATGAGCATGATTTCGGGTTTGGCGTGACAAATGCTCTTGATGTGTGGTACATTGATGCCAATTTGCATCTGTGGTTGGATCACAAGAGTGAGAAGACAACTGGGAGCTTGCTCAGCTATGAAGCATCTGGATTGGACCTTAGTGTGAACTCCGAATTCACTGGGTTAGATGGGCAGTTTGTGACAAGCGCAAGTCGGCACGTCTCTGCCACCGGATGGGTGAAATCATCTTACGGGAGGTCACCACAACCTTCCGCCAGAGATTCAGCTATGATAACAACAATGTGTTTAGAAAGAATGGCACTGTGCAAATCGTGAACCAAACAATCGATGCAAAGTCTGGCATTTTTGCAAAGGATGCTTCTTCTGTGCTGCTTTCCGAGGAATTCCATGAGGTTTTCCCGCTGTATCTTTATACTGGAACCTCAGATCAAGCAGGTGATGAGTACTCGTTGGATTCAGTTGTCAAATTTGGTATCAATGAGAAGAAGACCTCTGGTGGGAAGCTGGGTTTCTTTTACAGCTCCCTACGGAATGCACAATCGGCACAAGGCACTATGAGGGTGAAGAAGAATTTGGTGGTCGGTGGATTTGGGAAGACCCATCAGGTGTACAAGTATGTGGGAACTGATGGATGCTACTTCAGGGATGTGAGCAGCAGGAACTACACTGTACTTTTCGACCGCTCTGATGATTCTTGTTCAAAAGGAGCATATAGAGGTTACAGCGCCAAGTTGAATGATCAGCCAGCAAGAAGAAAGTTGCTGGCCAGCAAATTGTAAAGCACGGAAAAGATCTAAATTCTTCCACGTTTCAGTTTCTTTACTTTGCTTCTTCAATTAAGATTGCTTAGGTAGCTCGTGCTTCAGAAAGTGGGCAAGAAACTTGGGCATGCCTTTATGATTACGCCAATTCAGATCCAGTGGCATGCTATTGTCATTATAACTATCAATTGCATCATCATCATGTCTACTATTTAGCTGCATCGGATGTTAGTGTTGCACATTTTTTTTTTTTTTAGATAAGTGAACAAAGTTCCAGCCCACACTGGCAGTCAATACTAGCACTAATCAAGATTCTAACACAATCACACTATTAATTTATTCCAGCATTGCTTACTCCACATTGATTGGATTTGTTCCAAATTTCCGATTTCCATCAAGGCATCAGGAGATTCTTGCTTCTCTTCTCTGTCCTCTTTTGCAGATATGTAGTTTCTGAGAAGCCTTTTTTTCCCTCTCCAAAAGCTCTTTGCAGATATGTATGTCGGTACTTATTTTTAAAGTCAAAATACACTTGGACCTTGATTGCTATGTTTCGCCAACTGTCATCTTTTTCCGCACTGGGAAATCTCTGACTTCCCTCTAACAGGTGTTGCAAATGACAACATCACGCCATTAGTAAAGTTTGGGACCTTGTCATGGCAAATAGATTACAAGAGGTAAACCTGGTATTGTCTGAGATGGCGTGCTACAATTTTGCCTCTGTTTGTCTTATCTTTACATTTTTAATTTTAATAATTCACCTGATCATCACAGAACCAACTCTGTAATTCACGGAAATTATCATATAAAATAGCTAGATTATCACCATTACATGCAGGGTTTTTTTTTTTTTATCAAATGCCTGAATCCTTTTCTTCAGATGAACTGAATCATCTCATTGCAATCACCTGCCTCGAAGTTCATAGCCGAAAGGATGGTGGGTGTAGGTGAAGAGAATAAGGGATGGATCATGATGTCGAATAGAGGAATGGACGGTTGTGATGTATCGTGCGTGCATAGATGATGGGGGTGGTCGGTGCCTGGGCATGGTGTGCGCGAAATTTAGAATTCAAAACATGGGAGTCAAGATATTCATAATAATTTTTAGAGGTTCATAGCCAATAATCTTTAGTTATTTGCTAGCTAAAGAATCATAACATATCCACATCAAATAGAAACTATAAAAGTGATAAAGTATGATAATAAGTTAAATAAAGACTACTTAGCTACATAATCATTCCAAAAGTACATTTATCTAAATATGAAGAAAAATTCCAGTGAAGTTGCATGTTACTTTTTTATTAAAAAAAGAAAGCCACGGTGTCAAGTGATATTTTGCACTTTTTGAATAAGGCATACATTGATTTTGTTATGCATAAAAGTTATACACTATAAATTGGGATACATAAATAAGTTAAATAAATGGATCTACATGAAAGCCAAAAAGTGAACTACAAATGATGAAGAAAAATTCCAAGTGAAGTTGAGAAGCCATGCAAATGGATAGACGCACCATGCAGACAAAAGTTTTTAAAGTGCAAACTACATGCACTAATTGCATGATTAGTTACTAAACATAGGCTATATAACGCAAACAAAACAAAATGTTTGGGGTGCCTGGCCCCTCCAGCCCCTCCCTCTCTCCGCCACTGCCCACGAGGGCCGACGAGGCAGTGGCTCGGCGCGCGGCGGCGACGGGGACGCTCTCGCTTCCTGTCCCTCGCTCTCCTGAACCGAATCTAACAGCCGCCCGCCACCTTCGGGCGCGAAAACTCCCCCTCCCCTTCGCGCCGCCGCCGCCGACCACCACCCATCCCGGCGACAAGGCTCTATCCGGCAGCTCGAACCCAATTTTTTCGGCGCGAGAAACGCCGTGGGAAAAAAGGCCAGGCCCCATTCCGGTGCGGCGGGACCAATGGGCTCCGGCGAATAGCTCGAGCACCTCGAGCTCGCCGGAACAACCGAGGCTGCAAAGCGTCTGTTCTCCCCGGCGTGATGGCGATGCAGGGATAGATAACCGATCCCCAAGCTGAGCCAACATTTCCGTGCTCGGCCGTTGAACGCTGCAGTGACCTCGTCTTGTTCTTTCGTTCTCCGTATCGGGAACCCCGTATTTGGGGAACCTGAGAGGTTCGGCCAGCGGCGGTGGGTTGCGAACTGGCGCCTGGTTGCCGCGTTGCTATTCTCCGGGAGGAGGCGCTCCCGTTGCCATGGGTGCGCGGCGGTGGCTTCGCCACGGCTCTGGGCTCCAGCTGCTGTTTTTCTTTCTCGAGGTGTTACTGCAGGCACAGGCCAGCCGCGGCGCGGCTTCGATCAACAGTGAAGGTAACAATTACTTATTTTGCAGAGGGCAGTTTTGTTCTGGGACATGACATTGCTGGCGATGGCGTTCGGTGAATTCAGTTTGTTGATTTGTGACTGTTGAGTCCTATTTGTGCATTAGGACTGGCGTTGCTGGAACTGAAGGTGAGGGTGGAGGCTGATCCCCATGGTGCCTTCCAGGATTGGGATCCCATGGACAGCAGCCCATGCAGCTGGTCCGGCGTGCGATGCTTTGACGGTAAAGTAGAGATTCTGTAAGTGTGGTTTTCCTTTATTTCCATACAAATTGACGCCATGAACAACCTCATGTTTCTTGAAGTTCCATTTTAATAGTTCACTACAGCCTATTGATGATTTTTGTAAGTCCAGTCTTAATAGTTTGCTACAACTGTCCATTAAGAGGACATCAGGTTTAGGAAAGAACTAATTTATATTGTTTCTTTCTTGTAATTAGCATGATTTTTTCAAAAGCTGCTGTGCCGATTTGATTTGCTGCTATTGTTTTATTTGTATCTTGACTTTTTACACAAATCATGTACTTTGGTTTCTTATTTTGTTTTTTCATACAGGAACTTAACAGCCCGAGAATTGGCTGGAACTCTCGCACCTGAGATAGGGAGCCTTCAAGGTCTGAAATTCCTGTGAGTTGGTTTCTACACTCATCTCCACAGTCAAGTAATTTCTTAGCTCTAGTGCAATGTATTATGTACCAGAAATACTTGTGTGAGATGATATTTTATTATTCCTTATTTTGTCTAGTTTACTTCCAAAGAACAACTTTCGCGGGAGAATCCCCAGAGAATTTGGAGGGTTGTCTGCTCTAGAAGTGCTAGATTTGAGCAGCAACAATTTGTATGGAACAATTCCAGAAGAGCTAGGGGCTATGCCACTGCTCAAACAACTGTAAGGCTTCTTCTTTCCCTCTGTTCTCCGTTCTGTTCATTCCTTGGTATAATGAAGGACTCTTATGTTTCAGATCCCTTCATGATAATCAGTTCCAAGAAGGCGTCCAAGCGATAGCTGATGATCAGGCAGGATGCTTGAGCAGAAAACTAGGGTGCTGGTAAGGGAATATGTTTGGTGCTACTTCTGTCTGTGCTCCATTTTAGCTTCCAACATTCCTAGTCTTTGTTTAAATATTTCACCTCTTTAAAGGTCTTTGCTGTACAAGTCGGACTTTAAGGACTGGATATCTCTCAGTGGTCTCCGAGAGAAATATAACAACAATGTACCAAGTAATTTTGCATTTTTCATGCTGCAAAATCAGCCCTTGTGCTTTTATGTTATATACACTGCATTTAACATTTGTATCCTTGTACATCTTTCAGATTTCAGTGAGGCACGCGTCATGAAGAATTTGCGGTCATTTGCAAGTGCCATGCGCCGCAGGCTTCTTAGTGAAACTGACAACCTGCCTGCTCTTTTGGGAAATGATGCTAATTTTTCTGATCCAGAAAATCCAAAAGAAATTCAGAGACCTGATGATGTGATTTCTCTAGGAAGTGGCTCATTCCCTGCATTTCCGGGCATATATGGCGATGCTCTGGCACCTTTGCTTCCCGAAGATATTGAGGCTACTGCAGTTCAGCAGCTGTCTACAGAAGTGGCCCAGTCCACCGATGTACAGAGGTCTGGTAGAAAGTGTAGCAAGTGGGCATATATTATCACAATTCCAGCTGTAATATTGCTCATTGGTCTGGTATTTTTAATAATTTTTGTTTTTTGCGGAGCGAGGGCGTGCATCAGTAGCCCCTTGGAAAACAGGGCTAAGTGGCCCTATTCAGAAGGCCCTAGTAACAGGTGAAACATTGTTATTGTTCTTTTTAATTTTGCACTTGGGAAGGAAATGCATGCAAAGTTTGAAAAGAGTGACATTCTGCATCAGGCTTTGGTCGTTGAGACTCCCAGGTTTTCTTGGTGGGTTAAGATATGGCCAGTTCAGGAGTTCTATTTGTGCTTCTAGTTATACTTTTATATCACACTCTTAATTACGTCTGAGCATCCAGGTGCTTCAATGCATTTCTGTTTTCTTAAATTCAGGTGCCCAAAAACTGAACAGACTTGAGCTTGAAGCTGCTTGTGAGGATTTTAGCAACATCACCAATACTTTTCCTACCTGTACTGTATTCAAGGGCATATTATCAGGCGGAGTTGAGATTGGTGTTGTCTCCACTGTCATATCATCGAGCAAAGACTGGTCCAGGAGTGCGGAAACATGCTTCAAAAAAAAGGTTTATGACTAGCAACATCTTGTTCTTGACACAAAGTACCTGAGAATAGAAGATCTTTCAATACTAATTCATCGTCGATAACCCCCCTCCATGTAGATAGATACACTGACAAGGGTCAACCACAAGAACTTTATCAATCTCCTTGGCTATTGCCTAGAAAATGAGCCTTTCACAAGAATGATGGTGTTTGAGTTCGCTCCACATGGCAGTCTCGCACAGCATCTTCATGGTAAGTGATTTTACTTGCGCATAACCTCCTAATTCACACACATATGTGTTCCCTGCAACTTGAATGCACTGTTTTTTTTTTTTTTTTTTTTTTTTTTTGCAGTCAAAGAATTTGAGCATCTGGACTGGGCTGCGAGGATGAGAGTCATCATGGGCATTGCATACTGCCTTCAATACATGCACCATGAGCTCAATCCACCTGTCGCGATACACGATGTGCGGTCTGACACAACCTTCATTTCAGATGATTATGCTGCCAAGGTACAAGCTTCAGCTAGCTATGCTACTTTCAGTAACAAATATAAATACCGGTGAAGGAACTGGCATGGATTTTTTTGCTCAATTAATCTGTGTATGGCTATTTTCTTTTTCCTTTTTTGAACATAATGTGTGTGGCTATTTTCTTGAGCTAATATAGTGTAATGTGTTCTGTTGGTGCAGATTGCAGATGTTGGCGTATGGAACGAACTTGCTGCCAAAGCAAAGGCTGGAAAGGAGGACAGCAGCAGCCGTTCTGAAGCTCCTCCGGATCTCCCAAGCAACGTCTACTGCTTGGGCGCGCTTATGATCGAGATCATATCCGGGAGGGTTCCTGATCCAGATGATCATAAACCCATATGCAGCTGGGTATGAGTTTTCCAATCTCACCTCTTCAAATTATGCTGGGTTGCACTTCTAAAGTTCTTTCTCGTCACCACAGGCTTCTGAGCATCTGAAAGACAAGAACTACAGCAAGCTGGTGGACGCGTCGCTGAAGGAGCACAAGGATAACGAGCTGGAGGCCGTTTGCGAGGTGATCCAAGAGTGCATCGACGCTGATCCAACGCGGCGGCCATCGATGAGAGACATCGTGGGAAAATTGCAACCACCTCTCGGCATCTCGCCAGAGGCAGCAGCGCCGCGCGGCTGACGCCGCTCTGGTGGGCGGAGCTGGAGTTGCTGTCGGTGAAATCAACTTAGTGGAGAACGCTGTATATACTGATACTGTACCAACATGTTCCAACGCCCCTCTCTAACAAGATCACATATTGTATAGGAGGCTCCTGCTATTGATGCTATCAACATTTCTACTGACCTTAAATGGTCATGATTGATGCAGAGAAATGTTGTGAAAAATGTGATCCATGTAACTCATGTACATGCTGATCTTTACCAAGGAGGGGAAATACAGTGACTTGTATAAATACCTGTAATTTCAAACTCGTGTGAATGTATAGAAATAAAACAAATAGCTGGCGTTTCCAGTTGCCACTCATCGTTAGTGTGCAAAGCCTTCAGTTTCAGAGCATCCTTGGGTGTAAACAAAGGGAGTTAGTATGTTCTGAATTTTTAGGCAACAATCTTGTACAACCAGTTCGTACATTTTTTTTAAAAAAAGTACAAGAAATAATTTATTATTTTTTATAGCCAAACAATGATAAGATTACATATTGCCTAAACAACAATAAAAAAATCAGGGATCTGAAATACAGAAGTAGTGGTAAAAAAAATGACTGATTCAATGCTGTCAAAATTCTGACGCATTCCAATATCATACAGAATTACAAATCTTCGTAAGGTTTGATCAAATTCATTTAGACCTTTTTTTTAAAAAAAAATATGCAAAACAGATGGATTATCTATTTATTTTTTCAAAAGTTCAGCAGCGTTTTTTTTTTTTAAAAAAAAGTGGGTTCAGCATTGTTTGACTCCGGCCTCCGCAGCAGTGGACTTTTTCGAGAAGATGTTGGTGGCCGTCGTCGTCTGCCGTCTGCAGAGATTCGAAACGAAAGTGAGGGAGCATCGCACAGGGAAGGAGGCGCCCTTGGCTGGCTCGATCGCCGCTGTGTTCACGCGGAGGAATCAGATCAGCACCGCGAAAGCCACCAGCGCAGAGAGCAATCCAGGCCTCCAGGGGACGAGGATGGCGGCGGCCGTGGCGTCGCTGTACAGGCGGGTCCTCCCATCGCCGCCGGCGGTGGACTTCGCTTCGCCGGAGGGCAAGCGCCTATTCGCGGAGGCCCTGGCGGCGGGCACCATGGAGGGCTTCTTCCCCTAGTCTCCGTCTTCCAGACGCAGTCGGAGCCGGCCTTCTGCGGCCTCGCCTCCCCTCGCCGTCGTCCTCAACGCGCTCGCCATCGACCCGGGCCGCCGCTGGAAGGGGCCCTGGCGCTGGTTCGACGAGTCCATGCTCGACTGCTGCGAATCCCTCGACAAGGTCAAGGCCCAGGGCATCACCTTCAGCAAGGTCGCCTGCCTCGCGCACTGCTCCGGCGCCGACGTCCAATCCTTCCGCGCAAACCGGGTCACCATCGACGACCTACGCCGGCATCTCATCCGATGCGTCTCCTCCCAGGACTGCCATCTTATTGCTTCCTATCACAGGAAGGCTTTCAAACAGGTTACTCCATCTTATTGCTTCCTGATTACTTGCACTACAGTAGTAGCACAAATTAATCTTCATGTACGCATTCGGTTAGATTGGATTGGTGAGTTCATCATCCTCCAATGCATATAACTACTATCTTCATGTGCCCATTTAGTTAGATTGGATTGATGAGTTCGTCATCCTCCATTGCACATAGCTACTACTGTCTGTGCGTAGACTGATGCACGCCTTTTTCGATGATGCAGACTGGAACTGGGCATTTCTCCCCAATCGGTGGCTACCATGCCGGACAGGATATGGTGCTCATCTTGGATGTCGCCCGTTTCAAATATCCCTCCACATTGGGTTCCATTGCAACTTCTTTGGGAAGCCATGAATACAACTGATGACTCAACTGGACTTATCAGAGGGTGCCTACTCTTGCCTATCTTCCTCTCACTCTTGTCTTGATCATTTTCTCTTGGGACAGGCCAACATTAAGATAATCGTACCTCTGTACTGAACAGCAAGTAGAAACTGTGTTGTCCATAAGACATACAGTATACCTTAACACCATATCGTTTATATGCATTCTGAAATTTTCAGTGATGTTTCGGGCTTGATACATTCAGAAAATTTCAGTTTGATCAAAATTGGTCAGTAGTCTGTCTTGACTTTTTATTAATCATGCCATTTTAAGATGTTGGCATCCTCATGTTTGATAGGTTCATGCTTATATCCAGACAGACTGCAGCTCCTTCATCGCTGTACACAGTGGTAAATACCAATGCTTAGGTCCATTAAACATAAATGAGGCATTTGATGTAGTTTTCTTTGCTAAGAAATTTCATTTCTCCAGAGTTGCAGAGATGGAAACTGGAGAAGCATGGCAAAGTTTTGTGTTGAAGATTTACCAAATCTTTTGAAGGCAGAGCATCTAGACAATGTTTCAGCACTTTTGTCCCATTTAATTGAGTCTCTTCCAGCTGATGCTGAATCTTTGATCAAATGGGTTGTAGAAGTTAGGAGAAAAGAGGAGGGTGGAAGCTTAAGCAAAGAGGAGAAAGAAAGACTTTTCTTGAAGGTGACATTTCATGATTTTTGTTTCATTTTCGGATGCTGGGTTAGGCTTTTCCTCCTTATGTAACACACTTACACTGTTACACACCCTGTGTTCACTTGCAGGAAAATGTACTACAGCAAGTTCGTGATACCAAGCTATTTGCCATAGTCCATGATCAGCAGTATGCTAATAAACCATGTTGTAATTGCTCATCCCTGAGTGAAGAAGATTCCCTTACTAGGATTGCAGCCGCTGTGTGCTGTCAGGGAGCTGCAATGCTATCAGGAAACCTTGTGCCAAGAGATGCCTTCTGCTGCAAAGAAACATGTTTGAAATGTGTCCAAGCAAATGGTGATGGGCTCAAGACTGTTATCACAGGCTCTGTGGTATCTGAAGGCAGTGAGCAAGGTGTTGATATGCTTTTACCAATGTCTTCATCTGGTGCCAGTTCATGCAATTCAAACTTGAAGAACAGTGTCATCAGATATCCATCAAGCGTGGATGTTCTAACTGTACTTCTGCTGGCTTTACATCCCAGCACGTGGTTGGGCATCAAAGATGAGAAGCTGAAAGCTGAATTTCAGACTCTTATTTCAACAGATAGTCTACCTGATGATCTGAAACTAGAGGTATGTTGTTGAAATCAAAGCTTGCCTATTTGTCTACTTTCCTCCCTCGCATAGTAATCATATTTTCCTGAAAAAAAAAAAAGGTGCACAACTGTTTTCTCTCATGGAAGTCATGTCAAGCTTTAGAGTCTCTATAGATGTGCAGGGCTGTTTTTGATTCACCCTCATCTACCCTAGCCTAGTAAGGATGGGGCCAGGAGAGTGAAGGGTTTGGGATTGATTAGTCAATGGTGCTTTTGGAGATGGTGCAGGTTTCAGTTTACAGTTTTTAGGTGTATATAAGGCAGATTGGATTGCTACAGGGCCCCTGTTGGTATGTTGCAAGATCTAAATCTCTACAAGTTTCATGCCAAGTGGATCATATACACTTTTGGTTGTTGTGAAAGCTAATCTCAAACCAATTGCTTCCATCAGAAAAAAAATAACATAGACATAAAGGTAAACTGTAACGTAGAAAGACAACAATCAAACATGCTTATATTCATGAAGTTAATTTTAGGTGCATCCTGCAGAAGTTTGGCAGATTTGTGATGTTGAAACTCTGTGATTAGTTGAATTGTTACATTTCTTCCAAAGATTACACTATATTACACTTGAAACACATTTCAATATGATACTAACCCCATATGGGTTGTATTCACATCGATAACCGAAGCACTATTTTCCTCCATACTGAAGTGTTAATTGTGTAAAATAATCTTTTTTGCATGTTTTTGTCTTTTCCATCATTCTGTAGGCTTATTGTCTTGAGAGATAATTTAGATATCATGTGTTTTCATTTCCTTCTGATAAATATGAAAGCCTGGAGCTTTTGTTGAAGCAGGCAGTGTAACCAATGAGTATTTATGTGCTGACAGATATTGCATCTAAGGCGGCAACTCTATTATCTAAAGGCCTGTAAAGAAGAGGAATGTGAAGATGCTGAGCAACCATCGCCTAAGCAGCAAAGCTGAAGTGGCAATGTGCCTACATCGTTAATTTACTTACAAGAAATTGATGTCAAGAGAAAAAGTTGGCAGAGAGTCTACATATCAAATAAGCAGAATTATGATGATAGTGTGGTGATGGTATCTTATTATTCAGTTCTGGTGTTGTTTCCTTCTAAGAGTGGCTATTATCCTCCTCGCTCATGTAGATGCTATTATTCTTTTTAGCACGGGGGGGGTATCTTGTATAGCCATTTATGCGCTGACAGATAATTCAATGATTTTATTTACTGGAAATCGAGGTCAAGAGAAAGTTACAAGAGTGTGGTTTTGGGGCATCACATAGCACGTGTGCTAAACCCATTTTCTTATTCTCTCCATTCCAAAAATCTATGAGTGCACTGTAATGATAATTCATAAAGACAAATGTGATCTAACTATTGTACATTGAGGGAGAATACTTGTAGTATTTGCGGGTGTTTATGCCCAACTGAGTTTAAACTGATTCGATGCTTAAACACTGGCACAGTTCGTGATTTAGGTTTTGCACTTCTGTGATAACTTCGTCCATTTCTTAGATGTTTTCTGTCCTGGCTTTGCTGCTGAATGAAATCATGTGGTGAACAATTGTTTAATCATGTACTGTGTAACACCACTGCGAAGTTATTGTCTAACGCTCGCCCTCGTACCCGATATATCAATGATTTTTTAATGTAAATATATCAATGATCAATTAGCCTTGGAAACATTCCGCATACTCCTCCCCCATTTAGTATTTATTTATGCAAGTCCAAATTATGCATTTATTTGACGCTTGGCACGACCCTGACGTTTAACCGTCAACAAATTAACTCCTCTATTTGAATAGAAGATATATGAATTAGGAATATGTAGCCATCAGAGCCATGTTTTTTTCCTCAAAAAATAAAAAGTAAATGCATGTCCTTTTGTTTCTAGACGAAAGAAGGACTGAAGGAGCACTTAAATACACGATCCGCAATAAAAACCACACATCTTTTTGTTGAAACGATGATGGAAGCTCAGCCAATTTGCCAAAAAATAAAAATCTTGGAATCAAAGTCCGTAGTGGTTCCAAACCATACGGCAGATTCTGATACAAATTAACATCCGATTGAAAATGAAAGCACGTTCTTGGCAGGTTTGGCTCAGCCTTAACTGATTAATTCACACGTGCCTACTATGAGATGGCAGCTAAGTTTTTGCTGGATATGTATCACATTATTTTTGCATGATTGATAAGTACCACAGTAATCCCTGTGACTGTGACCCTAGAACCACATCAGGGATCAGGGTCTAGCAAGTAGCAACAGCCCCTACGCCATTGCTGATTTCTTTTTTTTTTTCTCGATCGGTCATTCAACCGCTTCATTAAGAGGAGGAAAACCAAATCCAAATACAAACTATGCCAAGATGCCGAGCGGACATCAGGATAAACAAAACACAACAACAACACAAACACAAACACAAACACAAAGCGGGAAACCTAACTACTGGAGGGCCATTGCTGATTTCTATGAGACTATTGATTCGGTGTTCGGTCTCATTCGAGGGAAGGGACCAAAGCGCTTCAGCCAACCAGGTGTCCGTCACCATTGGGCCTGGCGTTTAACTAACGTGAAGCCGAAACATGCTCGTGCATTCAGATTCCTTTTGCTGAAGAATAGGAAAAAAAAAAAATACAAAACCAGATGTTATAAGATGTGCAGGCCATTGCTGATTTCTATGAGACTATTGATTCGGTGTTCGGTCTCATTCGAGGGAAGGGACCAAAGCGCTTCAGCCAACCAGGTGTCCGTCACCATTGGGCCTGGCGTTTAACTAACGTGAAGCCGAAACATGCTCGTGCATTCAGATTCCTTTGCTGAAGAATAGGAAAAAAATACAAAACCAGATGTTATAAGATGTGCAGCGAAACAGCTCAGCTTGTTGTTCACAAAGCAAAACAGGCCTAACACAGATTAACAGCAAACACAATATAAAGTTCGCCTTAACTCAACCTAAAAGAATAAATGGGTGGTGGGGAGGCTGCCCCATCTTATATGTTGTGCTTTCCCCTCCATCGACACGATGTGGGACTAAACCCAACACTAGATTCTAAGAATTTCGTAACCAGATTACAACATAATGTTCAGACTTGGTGTGGTGTGTAGTATGCGATTAGTAATGCTGCGAAAAGAGATGACGGAACTGGACCCTTGGAAGTTGCAGTCATGGTAGATACAAGAAGACCACTTTTGTGTACGCAACGTTGGAAAGCAGAGTAGGACAGGTTGGTATCAGCTGCATGATCGTCCTTATGGCACCAGACTTTTGTTTCAACGAATGCCAAACTGTACAAGAACGTACATATATACACATGCGTACTCGCCAAACTGTTGTTCAAAAAAAACCTAACATCTTTTTATAGAAGAAGCATCAGAGAGGCATGCATGGCCAGCTGATGGCCACAAGCGCGCATCGCAGACTTAGATATCTGATGACATGCATGTTGTAACTTGGAAGCTGCAGCTACGTACACTACTGCACACACCATACCATAATCAGTTAGTCCATATGGAGGTTTGCCAATTTCATACCAATCATCGATGCAAATACAATGACATTTCAAATAATTGATCACGCGGTTTCCATCACGAAAGACACATGCAATGAATATTGCCAGCTGCTGCACTCGCAATCACACACAGTCAGTGAGCTAGTACCGAGCAGGGATCGAGATCCTACAAATAGCACTCAACCAGAGCCATCCAACACAAATACCAAGCAGCGTCTTTTATTAGTCAGCTACTAGTGAGCCGATCCATCTGGGAGGACGAGCAAATCCTGACCTCAGGTCACAGGGAAAGCTCTAACCACCACAGGAGCCTGAATCGCTCCTCCTTTTATCCTCCCCTGAGCACTCACATCAGTCCGTGTGTGTTAGTTTCCTCCTATCACAGCGCCACGCTCTGTCGCCCTTCACCCTCTCCTTCCTCTTCTCCCTGTGTGCCAGGGAGAGAGGAAGTTAGAGGCACGAAGTGGCGCAGAGCAGACGCTTGTGAACCATTGTAGCTGTCGCCTGTCGCTGCTGTCGTCGTCATATCGACAACAAATCCACAAGGATGGAGAAGAAGCCGACCATCCTCATGAACAGGTACGAGCTCGGGCGCATGCTCGGGCAGGGCACCTTCGCCAAGGTGTACCATGGCCGGAACCTCGCGTCCAGCCAGAGCGCGGCCATCAAGGTCATCGACAAGGAGAAGGTGCTGCGCGTCGGCATGATCGACCAGATCAAGCGGGAGATATCCGTGATGCGCCTCGTCCGCCACCCCAACGTCGTGCAGCTGCACGAGGTGATGGCCAGCAAGAGCAAGATATACTTCGCCATGGAGTACGTCCGGGGCGGCGAGCTCTTCGCCCGCGTCGCCAGGGGAAGGCTCAAGGAGGACGTCGCCAGGAGGTACTTCCACCAGCTCATCGGCGCCGTCGACTTCTGCCACAGCCGCGGCGTCTACCACCGGGACCTCAAGCCGGAGAACCTCCTCGTCGACGAGCACGGCAACCTCAAGGTCACCGACTTCGGCCTCAGCGCCCTCAAGGAGTGCCAGAAGCAGGACGGGCTGCTGCACACCACCTGCGGCACGCCTGCTTACGTTGCGCCGGAGATCATCAACAAGAAGGGCTACGACGGAGCCAAGGCTGACATCTGGTCCTGCGGCGTCATCCTCTTCGTCCTCCTCGCCGGCTACCTCCCGTTCCATGACTCCAACCTCATGGAGATGTACCGCAGGATCAGCAGGGGTGACGTCAAGTACCCACAGTGGTTCTCCTCTGATCTGCGGCGGTTCATGTCCAAGCTCCTCGATCCCAACCCAAACACCAGGATCACCATCGAGAAGCTGGTCGAGCACCCGTGGTTCAAGAAGGGCTACAAGCCGGCTGCCATGTTGGCACAGCCGCATGGCTCCAACAGCCTCAAGGATGTTCAGGTTGCCTTCAGCACCGCCGACAATGAAGTGGAACAGCCGGCGGGCAGCTCCGTGAAGCCGTCGAGCCTCAACGCGTTCGACATCATCTCCCACTCCAAAGGATTTGATCTGTCAGGCCTGTTCGCGGTGGACCAAGAGCAGAAGGCCAGCAACTCACGGTTCATGACCCAGAAGCCGGCGTCAGCGATAGTGTCAAAGCTGGAGCAGATTGCTGAGACAGAGAGCTTCATGGTGAAGAAACAGGACGGACTGGTGAAGCTGCAGGGGTCCAAAGAAGGGAGGAAGGGCCAGCTTGCGATCGACGCCGAGATCTTTGAGGTGACACCGGCCTTTTTATGTCGTTGAGGTGAAGAAGTCGGCAGGCGACACGTTGAGTACGAGAGGTTCTGCAACAAGGGCCTAAGACCTTCACTCAATGACATCTGCTGGAGCAGCCAATCAGAAGAGAAGCCGACTCCTTCAGTGGTTCAGTCATCAACATTGAAGCCATCCTCTTAGTCGATCGTAATTTTAGTGCAATCTCTGCGGAGATGAGATTACAATCCATCCTCTCTCTCCTTTTTTCCCCTTCCTCAGAGGGCTAGGACCTTGCTCGATTGAGCATCAGGCTGTAGGGCTCTTTTATGACCCTTTTTGCCAGATGTCTTCTTTGTAGTAGCAGTTGTTCAGCATGGAACTCCTGTTCCTTTCACCAATAGAAGCACAATGATCAGCACTGTCAACCATTTCTCCTGTTACTTTGCATTGGGACAGAGGTACTATTGCCTATCACTGACAAAAAGTACAAAACTTCAAGGATAAGAAAACAAATACTAAATGGATAACACAAATGAATGTTAGAACTTAAAAGGTATAAGAAAACAAATAAGAAATGCATAACTTGAATGAAATGTTACAGGTGCAAAAAATGAGGGTAACTAAGCAGATTTCATGAGAAAATAAACAGAGATCTACTGTGAAATTTGCATAACTAATTTCTGGTAATGACATTTCTGGGTGCAGCATTGTCGGCAAGGCATGCCTTACCCACTATGATGTTCAAATTAAAATGTGGATACATTCTGCATGAAGAAAGTAATCTCAGTGGAAGGATTTTGGACAAATTTTGTGTGCTTGGAATTATCAAATGTATTATAGAAAATTTAGTACATAGAATAAAACACATCAAGAATAGTGCAATCAGTTACATATATACCATCACATCAAGCCACCTGAAGAAACTAAACACCCTCTCGATCTGACCACTGTACAGAGATGCACCACCACATATGGATACCTCTCGCCAGACCGTTCAGATTAAATTCATAGAATAAACGGTTGGTGATAAGCTTTATAGCCTTATAATTGATCAGACAATATAATATATAGAAGGTGTATATCACCAAGGAATCAAAAACTATTGGCTTGTTGTATGTAGATGTAAAATGTGATGTTAGATTGTTGCAGTACTAAGTCAGCATTTTCTGTGATAGACAATGAAGCAGAGAATGAGGTGGTACTGATAAATAACATATGGGCAATATGCTATTGCAGAGATGAAATCAAGTTAGATAATACAAATGTTATGCCAAAACAAATGAGCATTGTGCCTTTGTTACACAAACATTTTGCAATTCATCAACTATTAACAGGATGTGCTGCCCATCATCATTCTCATATTGACCCTACTTGCTGAATGAAGCTAACAAAACAAGGATCTTGGAAATATCTAAATGAAAAACATTCTTTTGTCCAAGATGAAAAGCAAGCTTTAATGTGCCCAATAACTAAATGAAAATAAACGTTGCTGTCCAATTTAAGATCAACTCAATGAACCTATAAATCACGATTACCTGTTTACTTGACGAAGTTACTGATTGTGAACAATGCCACTTCCACTGACCACTATTACAGAAATCGTTAAAGATAAGCAAAAGTATAGGTAAAAGGACCTTCATGGTAATATATGCTGCATAAATCTGCACTTATAACATCATGTCAAATGTTTGGAAAGAAAGAAGCCACGGATCTTCCAAAGTGAAAGCCTCTCATCAGCATCAGATGATTTTGCAGTACAGGCTAAAAGAAGACATCAACCAAAGGAGACATAACTTTATTCAGAAACAGCCTGTTCGTTTCTCTCAAACCCCTTTTGTTCTAGTGTGGTGTGCATTACTTTTTGAGAAGTTGAGTAGTAATATTCTTGTTGTGGGTGGCCTTTGAGCGTCAGTTCGACTCACACGGCCTGAACTCTGGTTTTGCCCATTTCTCTCCAAAAGAAAAAAAAAAAATGCATCTAATTGGAAGTTTAGGGAAAATGACAGCAGGCAGCAGCTTCTAAGAAGTAATAACCAAACCCTTATCTGAAACACCAATTCAATCAACAAATTACCTCAATTATTACTTGGAAACTACCTAGCTCCATAGCATCTACCCATCTATCATCTTATAAAGACTACGTAAACATAATTCATACTGTACCTCAATTATAAGCGCTAAAAATCTAAACTACTTCCTTACTGATTCTCCCCAATTGACTTAGCAACCCAAATAAGATCACAATACCAAACAAAACAACACTGTGGTTCTCTCTTTGCAGAGTTAGCAAAGGCAAAGCACCGTGGTCACCAAATACTCTAACAAAAGTGCAAAAACACTAAGCATCATAGGAACATTAAGTACTTGTAACAAAATTCAAGCTAGTAGCACCATGATCACTTGACAGGAAAAGAAGGATTATTATTGATGAATCATGTCAACACAACACGATACATGTGACAAAAAACATCAGATACAAAAGATCAATATCTATTTCCCCTCTGGAGAGCAGCATGCCGACAACCCTAACCGGCGAAGACAGTCCCTCCTCCGCAATCAGGGCTTCGCGGCGGCGACGGCTGTGGCGGCTGCAGGAGCAGGCTCGCCCACCGCAGCAGCAGCCAACGCCGATTCAGCGGCGGCGACTGCGGCGGAGGCCTCCTTCTTGTGCTCGTACTCGCGATAGGTGTTGATGGCCTTGGTGCAGATGACTGGGGAGGAGAAAGAGAAACGAGAGGCGTCAGGAGGCCGAAGCACACGAGAGGAGCGGGCGCGCGTGCACGAGCTGTAGGGGTTAAGATACCTCCGGCGCCGACGAAGTAGAGGAAGCGGAGGAGCTTGCTGGAGGCCTCGCCAGAGGCGGCCATGGCAGTGGGGGATCGCCGGAGTCGGGGATCGGGAAAGTGCCGGCTGCCGGGGGCTCAGTGGGCTTGTTTCTCTGGGCTGTGTAGTCGAAGGGACTGACGGACATGCACTGGTAACATGCAGGCTTTGGACTCCTGATGGGCCGAGGTGGGCTGTGAAGTCAAGCGAAAGCGGAGTTTGTGGGCCTTAAAAAAATATATTATATTCATGTGTTTATTTTTAAGCAAATGTTGCTTAAAAAAAGGTGTTTATTTTTAAGTTGACATCTAATCACGGACCTGTTACACTTTGAATAAACCCAAATAATCATTTTTTTTTTAAAAAATCATAGACCAATATGGAAAATTTTGCTCTATCTTTAAACGCGGTTCATGATTTCTCACTTGAAACTACAGAACAGCTACTAAACTACTCCTCCATCCCAAATTGTAAGTCGTTTGACTTTTTGAAACAAGTTTGACCACTGCCTTATTCAAAAATTTATGCAAAATATCAATTTTTTGCCGTGGCTTTCTTTATTAATAAAATTCTTAAAAAATAACTTGAATTTGACTATATTTGTGCAAATTTTTTGAATAAGATGAATGGTCAAATTTAGAGCTAAAAAAATCAAACAACCTACAATTTAGGGCCGGAGGGAGTATAACAGATGCAGAGTAGTTACTGATATATATTGGCTCATGCAAATCTTTGTACTATACTATATCCAGCATGACACCAGTCACCGGTGGTTCCAGAAGTAGCTAGTAGCACCCAAGAATACGGTACAGGCGGGCCCCACACGTACACCTACTCTTTGCCCTCTTGGTACATCGCCGTATTATTATTAGTATTATACTTAACGAGTCTTGAGCAAATAAAATGTCTGACCTCTAGTAATGACACGCATTTTCTTTGCATATATAAACAAAGGCGATTGAGGTACCTTAACATGCACACCTGTTGTGTTTAGGATCTCGGTTTTCAACGGCTTCCGTGACCCACTTCTCCTCCTGCGACGACGTGGGCGAATGCCGTCGAGTTCCTGCGTCAAATCAAACAAAGATAAAAGAAATATGGTGAAAGAACGAATTGGATCACTCTTCAGACTTTTTATATTATTATTGTGATGATAACAATAGCTTATTATCGCTACCGTCACCCTCTTAATGAATTGTTTTGTGGATAATTTGAAAGGCTGTGGATGGTTTGCCAGGATTGTTCAACGACCAAGTTGTGTCATTGTGTGGATGAAATAAAAGCTCTTCAGGGTTTCATGTTTATGGTTGACAATTTGACATTGATGCAAACATGCGTAGAAAATCGAGCGATCTTCTAGCCTTATTTGTTGCTATAAATGAAATTGTTTTTTTCAAAAAATTTTAGAGCTTAAGGGCATATCCCCAGTCTATTAACCAATGGCCAACAGACCATAAACATTTAGTTTTACAGCGCTAACAGATGGTTAAACCACCCGAAACCGATCAGTTCCTCATTGCCGAAATTAACCACTTCCTGATGAGACCTATCCAGACGCTCCATGCTAATTGACATAGCAAAACTCCTAGAACAACTTATTATTTTTTTTTTTCAAAATTGAGAATGACTGAAGCGCTCTTTACCTAGTCCAGAGCACACAAAACTGAAATGGCTGTTTTAGGCTTCTTTCTTTCCTAGTATGTTTTAAATCTTGAAGAATGTTGTAATCATGAATGAATTGTACGATTTGTGAGACATTTTGAAAAACAAAAAACTTTGTGAGATCAGTCCGTCAAACAAGGTCAAAAGAAATGTAACTTTGGTTTGTCGCAGGAGGCCAAAACAAAAAACTTTGAGCTTGTGTTTTGTTGTTTTCATACTTCAGTTCACCTTTGTGTGGTGCCTTCTAATCTCACCTCTATATTAATAATTAATATATATAGTAATATAAGTTCAGCATATCTCTTGCCGACCATTCAAACTGAAACCTAATAATCACAGCAAAATAGATTCTGAGTGTCTGTCTTTTAGTTGTAATTATTTTTTAATCACAATCGCGTGCGAGTTGTTTGTCGGGTGGGCTTCGGTAACTTCTGGTTGCCGTCCCCTCAACCTCTCTCGTAATTAGGGTGTTACCAGGAGGTCTTTTGTATTTGTGTTGTCAACACTCAAACGCTTAATGAAAACGCGTCAATTTAGATGGGTATGGTCTTAAAAAATGACAGCAAAATAAGGAGCATAATTAAATAATTTTGTACATTTAAACTTTTGGTTCAGTAAATGATGAATAAAGAACACCAAATGATAGTATTTTCTTCTCCATATAGGAGTGTAAAATTGGTGACACATATACAAATCTCAGAAATTACATATAATCCCTATTAGCAGCAGCACACAAAATTTACATTTTTTAACGTTTCACTTTCACCCTTTTAATACGTGTATGCAACAGTGCTGTCATGTATGGATACTCCCAAATACCATCCACAAGGCCACAACACTGCAAAAATAACGTGCCCTGGTCTATCGCCGTATACATAGTACGTATAAAACCACTTCACGCGTACGTACTCACAATTCCCTTCTGCATGTGTATCTGTATTTGTGTATGTATAGTCGTATAATAATCCGGTGTATATATACGCTAATACGTGGCAGTAATGGACGACGACGAAAGTGCGTGCATGCGTTGATGCGCCGGCCACGATCACACGTACGGCTCATCATAGGCTCCGAGAGCGATCTTCGGATCGGAGCAGTGTCGGCTCGTCGCAGACGAGGTCACTCAGGCTTGGCTTGAGCTGCGCACGGAAGAACTCCTCGTACTCGGCGGCGCCGCCGGACTTGCGACGAACCTCCACGACATGCAGCTCCGGCGTGAGCTCGTAGATCTCCGCGGCCACGGCCAGCGCGCCGTGCTCGCCCTCCCTCGTCCCTCCATGCTGATGGACCCGTCGTCCCTCTCGCGCACCACCATGCCGGCCGCCGACGCGGCCCCCTCCAGCGTGGCCAGGATCTGCTCCACGGGAGCCGCCGACACGAACCGCGCCGCGCGGTCGGCTGCGGCGGCTGCTCCGGGACACCGCCCGCTTCGCCGTCCTCGAACAGGCCCGACAGGTCGAACCCCCTTGAGAACGAGATGATGTCGAACGCGTTCAGGCTTGACCGCCGCCGGCTGCTGCCGCCGAGCCCGCTGCGCGATTCCAGCTGCAGCAGCGACGGCGCCGACGCGCACGACGTCAACCCGGCGGCGGCACCCTTTCTCGCCTTCCTGGGAGCGACGTCGACTGCCCGTGGCGTGTCTGGCTCGGGCGGCGAGGTGGACTCGTCGACGACGTCGTCGTCCAGGTCGAAGCAGGTGAATGACCGGTCGTCCTCGATGCGGAAGGAGAAGCGGCGGGGAAGCCGACCTTGAACCACTCGTCGTCCATGATCTCGTTCGCGGTGGCGCGGCGCTGCGGGTTGGTGTCGAGGACGCGACGCAGGAGGCGGGTGAGCTCCGGCGAGAACCACTTGGGGGCAGCGGAACTCACCCCCTGTGGATCTTGCGGTACATGGCCACGAGGTTGCGGTCCTGGAACGGGAGGTAACCGGCGGCGAGCACGAAGAGCACGACGCCGCAGGACCAGATCGGCCTTGGCGGCGTCGTAGCCGCGGCGAGAGAGCACCTCCGGCGCGACGTACGCCGGGGGTGCCGCAGAAGGTGTGGAACAGCCCGTCGTGGCGCATCTCGTCGGCCACCGCGGAGAGGCCGAAGTCGGAGACCTTGAGGTCGCCGGCGTCGTCGAGGAGCAGGTTCTCGGGCTTGATGTCCCGGTGGTACACGCCGCGCGCGTGGCAGAAGGCGACGGAGGACACCAGCTGCTGGAAGTAGCGCCGGGCGTCGGCCTCCCGGAGGCGGCCCCGCGCGACGCGCGCGAACAGCTCGCCGCCGCGCACGTACCCATCACGAAGTAGATGCGCAGCTTGGTGGCCATCACCTCGTAGAGCTGCACGATGTGCGGGTGGCGCACCCGCCGGAGCACACGGCGATCTCGCGCTTGATGTGCGCCATCAGACCGGACTTGAAGATCTTCTCCTTCTCCATCACCTTGATGGCCACCTCCTCGCCGGTGTGCACGTTGCGCGCGGGTACACCTTGGCGAAGTTGCCCTGCCCCAGCAGCTTCCCCACCTCGTACCGCCCCAAGAGGAGCGCCGGCGGCTTGGACTCCCGGCCACCACCGCCGCCGCTGCCATTGCTTCCTCCCTTGCCTGCCATCGTCCTCACCATTGACGGTTGACTGACCAGCAAGAGCTTCACTAGCTACTGCGGCAAGGATCGCCGGAGATAGCTAGATAGACGACGACGTACGTGTGCGTACGAGAGAGAATATGATCGATGAAGTAGAGGTGGCATATATAGAGAGTGTGTTTGACTTTTTTGGCGATCTTCTAATTTGTACTTTTCCTTTCACAGTTTGAATTTTCTCGAGAAAAATTTAAGCATTTTTTTTGGTACAGGTGTACTGTGGTGGGCGAGCACTAGTAGTTCAGTCATTGCTGACTCGGATCTCCCACCGCCGTTCGATGTGTATCGTGATGGTATCTGGGCCGTTGGTTCTGGGTAAGGCTAGCAGCTACTGTTGCGCTGCTAGCTTGGTCGGTGATCTGGCGATCTCGTTTTCTTCTGCACATTTGCATTGTCTGTCATGACACGGATCGATTGGTTGGAAAATGATTTTTCATCTAATTTGGTTTGACGTTTTTCTGTGATTTGTATATGCTTCGTTGGAAATGGTACGGGAAAAAAGTCGGTGCACGGTGACAGTTAAGCGTTTCACAGGTGATTTGTTGCTATCCTCCACGCACGCAGGAAAATAAAAGGTTGGTGGGAAACAAGTTTAAAGTATTCGCTCTATATTCTACTCCGAAATGTATCTGGTGCAGATTGAGATGCTTTTGCCACCTGTATCACTGTATGTCCTCATGGCCATCAACTTCTTCTGAAGGACTGCGATTTTATCATAAAAAATATAGATGAGCAAAAACTTCAATTATATTAGCTCTTGATATTAAAAAAATGGTAATAGAAATTACTCGTGATGAAAGCAAAATATTAGTTTTTTGTTTGTTTGTTTTACGTGCTCTGAAAATAGAAGTGACGGTCTGTAGAAGCAGTGTTCAAGGATGGGGATGTCTTACAATTCCTTCTTCTTAAATGTAAAACGGGCAATGTCCCGGTTTCAAAAAAAAAAAAAAAAGTTATAAATTTTTTTTTTCTTTTTCCAGAGTTGAACAAGAAGGTAGCGCCCTCTTCGTTGTCCTAAGGCTATTGGTCTCAAAAAAAAACAAACAAGATAAATGTATGTTCTAGAATCTGGAATCAACCTTCCACATCACTGAGTGAGGGGACACTAGTTTGTTTTGCGTCACAGTGTAACTGTCACCGTTTATTTAGTTTGTTCAAAGATGCATGCAAAAAAAAAAAAAAAAAAAAAGGATGCATGCATTGCACGACGAAATGTTCATAACAAAAAGAAAAAGAAAACCATTTCGATTGATGTGATGACTAAGAATTGGAATACAGAGTACCCTTGAAACCTTCAATAATTGTGTAATAAGAACAGTAAGGATTAGGGGTGGAAGGAATGTGATTTTCCGGGATTCAGTGTTACACGTTGGATCCAACGCAGGATTATATAGTGGAAGCAAAAAGAATTTTTCCTTCATATTTTAACCTTTTGTTTTCGTCAAACCCAAGTTACAAATAAGCATTAGGTTTCGGCGGAGCAGACTACTTTAGTGCAATCTATAACTCTAATAAAGTAAAATCTGACTACAGTATTTTTCTGCAATTTCATGAAAAGCCACATCATCTCAAGGCCCCGCAAATCTGGCCCATGCATACATGCTTATTTAATTCCGATAAGTATCAGCATATAACACCATGCATATATATATAGTGTCCAGATATAAACCTGTACATGCTTTTGAAAACAATTTAATAACTATATATTGTAATCATTTAGAAAAAAAGTTGCCTGCTTTTGAAAATACTCCAATAAATAAATATCGCTTGTAACTAAAAAAAGTAAGTCATGCAATGAGAAATTGATCATATTCTCGAATAAATATTGATGCACTAGAAACCACTCAA